>WEIS01010884.1:6967-20817 GCA_013389965.1 Todus mexicanus
TTTTCGTATTTTAGCTTTTTTTTTTTTTTTTTTTTTTTTTTTTTTTTTCTCGTTCAGCCATAGCCATCAGCAAGTCCCAAAGAAGTGTAACACTAAACATATGAAGTTGCCATTTCATAGATCTGTGCAGTTTCTTTCATGCATACTTTGGGTTTAAGGCTGCCAGGGTGCTACACTAAGGCCTCCCAAGCAATCTTTTAGCCCCAAAGGAGGAGTCTGCAAGAACAATTCCCAGGAAAAAGGGCACTGGCACCAGCCTGTCCTACCTTGAGATGGGGACTCTCCAGCTCTAAGCAACCCAATCATGTCCAGCTGATTCCACTTTGTGAGTTGGGAGGCACTTCCATTAGTAGCACAAAGGAGCCCTTGTAGCCACAAAGGTGGATACAAGTCTTTCCCACACAACCCATTCAAATCCTTACTTATATCCCCATAATGTAATACATGATCTAATAGCAGCATATTACCAGCTTTGCTGTTGAAGGAGAACATTTAGGCCTTGAAAAAACAGTCAGTGTATTATAGCCTGAGCTTGCTCTTTTTGTTCTGGCTAGTGACCACATTTTTCTTCGCTTGCTTCTTTGGTCACATACATTTCTATAGGAGCTGGGTTTGAGTTTTATTGAACTGGCCAGGTATTTGTTGTGGGCCACCACAGCAACGTGCAAAGACATCACATTTTGAACTCTTGTAGGCAGCCACTACCAGAGAAAGTTCTGTTGGCCAGCATCAGCTACCTTTATGCACGTGGAATAGTTCATCACCGTGCAACTATTTAAAGCTGGAAAAAGCAACATACTCATCGGGAAAGTGCTACTCTTTTCTTGTATAAGAGGAGCAGGGTTTGACCCCAGTTGATACGATCTGAGACCACTGCATGTGTCTGCACTTTATTCTGTAGAGCAAGTGTATGCAGATATGTGAGACGATGTGTTTTGTATAGATAACCTGCAGGACCAGTCACTGATACGCTCTGAGCATTCTGCATATTTACAGAGTAATATCCACATTAGTAGTATGTTTATCACACTCTCTGAATATTTGTGTCACATCAGCAATGGTTAATGCAGTTGTTCTGGTAACTTCCCCACAGTAGTCTTGTGAGCATTCAACAGCCATGGAATTATGACCACTATCTCTTGGTTAACATCCTTGCATGTCTTTAAGGTGTTAAGATACAGATTTAATATTCTCCTAAGAATAAACACTCAAGAGAATAACTGAATTTAGCATCTGGAAAGAATTAAAAATTTACATAGACCTAGACCAAACTTTCCTTGTAGAAGTCCAAGTACAGACAACACAGCTTTTGCCTCATCACAAATAAAAACATTCATATCCTTTCGATGATGGCCTTGACATGAGCTAGCTAAACAGAGTTTACACCCGTGACTTGTAAGGTACTTTGCCTTTCAATTTGAGCTTCAAGTTTTGTTCAAAACCTAAACTTTGCTCTAGGATTCACTGACAAATCCTCACCTGCCAAAGATCTAACCCCTACCTCCGAATACCTTGTGTTACCCTATGTAACCTCCATCTGCTCTTGATACAGTAGCATCTCAGCATTGACACCTCCACTGCAGAGCTCAATGCAGCACCAGTATGAAACCAAGCAGCAAACAAGTTAGCAAGTAGAGAGGTCCAGCTCTACGTTCCCTGTGCTCTGTACCTCTCTTCGCATCTTAGGCCCACACTCTGAGTGCCTAAGCAGTTGAAATCAATGTGAATTACATACCTGGATACATACAGGTTCACAAGTTCTCAGGAAAGGGGAAGTCCTGTACAGTTCCTGATATCACTAACCCTCTCTGCTGCTGTCCTTTATACACTGCCTGCTTGAAAAAAAAACCAACACAGAATCACAGAGTATTAGGGATTGGAAGGGACCTCAAAAGATCATCTAGTCGAATCCCACCACTGGAGCAGGATCACCTAGATCATGTTGCACAGGAACTCGTCCAGGCAGGTGTTAAATGTCTCCAGAGAAGGAGACTCCACGACCCCCCTGGGCAGCTTGTTCCAGTGCTCTGTCACCTTCACTGTAAAGAAGTTTTTTTCTAATATTCAAGTAATATTAATCCACAAGAACCAGTACATATTGCCATGCATCCCAGCACCCCAAAACTAGAACATTCACTTTTGCACAGATCCAGTTCAACATGTAGGAGGCTGACCATAGCAAGCCAAAATAATTAATTTCTACCTAGCTCATCTCTGTAGAAGCTTAGTCAGAAATTGAGCATGTGGTTTGGCTATTTTCACCATTAGCAATCCATTCTAGAAATGCCATTACTCATAAATAATTTTTAATTCACAAAAAAAAAAAAAAGAGATGTGAAATACTTTCATTCCTTGACCTTGCTTTTGTGGGGGTGTGCTAAGATTATGCTTAAGTGAGCTATTTACTGATTACTCTGGTTATAGTAATTTCTGGGAGATCTGTGTACACAGTGCTAATCATGGCAAAGGACATGAAATACAGTTAGGTTTTCTTTCAGTTTCTGATCATTCCACAGTTTGAAGAAATAATGCAATGCCATCTTTTTTCTTTTTTTTTTTTTTTTAAATTTTATCTTCTTTTTTAGTAAAAAAGGACCAAGTTACCATAGCACAGAAGCACAAATGTTGCATTTTATGCAATTTAGGTAACAACATGAGGCAGCTAGAGATCCCCCTTCACTAAACCTCCCTGAGTAGAGCTGCTATAGGGATAAGACCAAAGGGTCTCTCAGCAGCCCTCACCAGCAACGTCCTTGGGACTCCAGGAAGCTGTACAGCTGAAAGGAAGAAGTCATAGCTCCTCTTTTTGTTGTTTCCACTAATCCCCTTCAGAACATATAGTTTATATGTGACACTAACTGTATGATATCATACTAAACAAACAACTTTGGCCAAACATGGAGTGATAGCTATTTAAAAAGAAAAAAAGAGAACATGGCTTAAGTATGCCATCAACCTTTTCACTTAGTGCTCAGAGGTTTCCAAGCTAAAAATTAAAAGCAGAGGGAAGAAGAAATGCCCTAGTTCTGTGGATATCAGTGGAGCTGCACTGCATGATCCTGGATTAATGCAATAATGAGCTTGCCTGTGGGACCAGATACCTCAAATTTTCTATATTTTTGGCAAATTCGCAAGTTGAGGTTTGCATAGTCTCCACTACCACACTGAATCAGGGAACTGAGTTCACAGAAGACTTTTTTGTTAGTAAACATGGCAATCGAATCTATTTCAATCTTTTTACCCACTTTTTGAAAGGTAGTTATGAACTTAGATAAATTTCATCTGAACACCATGGAGCACCAGGGCCCTGTTTCCTGTCAATGCTCATCTGGGCTGCAGTGAAGTGCCATGCTTTACGAGAAGCACGCTGAAAGGAGAGAGAGGAGCTAGCAGAGAGGCACAGGTACACAGGTTCAAGCAAGGGACAGGTATCACCTCCACAAGCAGGCTGTGGCTCCTGGGCCCCCTGCTCTGCCGAGGAAAGCAGGATTTGATACCAAAGGGAGAGCAACCAGGAAGGGAAGAGCATGGTGGTGGCAGAGCCCTGTACTGCACCTGTTTTGCTGGAGCAGATGGGAGCAAGAGGTTGAAAAGTATGCAATGACAGCAACAAGCACCTTTTTCAGTTCCCCTCACTTCTTTTTCTTCTCCCTCTCCCTGCAACTTTTTGTCATTATTTGTGAGACTGCAAACATACTTCCATGGACCCTTCAACCAGAACTGAAAACTGAAAGCAAGCCAAAGGGAGTGGACGCTCCATTTTGCCAAAGATTAAGTCTTTCCTGTTTGAAAATTTAAAAATCAAATTTTATTTCTATGATGATGGCTGCCATAGGAAGCATTTTACCACAAAACATGATTCCCAAGATTTCATCTCTCTAGCTGTATATTCAGGAGGAGCCACTAATACTTTTTAAGAGAGACTGTGAATCGCCTTGTCAAGCAAGTGCTTACATTGGGTTTACCTTCAACCGGGTTCATACCTAGATGGAATTCCCTGATCTCATCCACATTTCCTTCCTCTGCCTTTCTGCTTTTCTTTAGAAAAACACCTCCTCATGTCCGCCGCGTCCTGTTGTGCTGCTAGCTTTGTTTGGTCCTTGGATGTCCAGTGGTCAGGCAGTCACTGTCAGCTGGCTTGCAAATTGTATTTTGTGTATATTTTATTCTGACTGAACTCTGAAATGGAAATATTTTAAAACAAAAATTATAAACTATTTATGTTGCTTGTGTTGTAGAATAAAGAAGTAAATGCAAAATAAATTATGCTTTGGTTTTGTCTAAAGAAAGTTATTTTACAGTTACTGATGAAGCAAAGGAGCAAAACTGGGAAGGAGGCTGAAATACTTGGTGTATACCAGAAGGTTCTGTAGTTTTCACAGGTGACCTGGGGAATTTAGACACTTTGAACTGCTGAGCGGTTTGGGGTTTTTTTCAGTGGGAACTGAGATCAAAACACTTCAACAAATAAGCCCTACACCACTCCTAGTCATAGTTTGGGCGTGCAGGGGTGGAGAAGGATGAAGCTACTCAGACAGCTAAAGGTACAAGTAGACGCTATGCAGAATTTCAAAGCATCTGAACAGGTGAAGAATTTCCCCCTCCATTAAAATAAGGAAAACATTTTTGGCTTTGATTCCATCAGAGATGGAATTAAAACCAAACAAAAACAAAGAAACAAACCAAAAACAAACAAAACCCCCAACCATACACCACAAAACCATGGCAGAAAAGGCACCTACCTACTTTCAATCACATAAATAACTTTGAAAGCTGTCCTAAAAGGTAACCTTAGGGAATGAACTCTACAAATTCCATCACACCCCAAAGTAACCGCTTTACTGCCACTGAAATCCAGATGGTGCTTATCCCACCACCACCACCACAGCCCCCAGCATGAAAGCCAGTGCTTGCAAGCACCTCCTGGGATGAGCAGCCACGACAGGGCAGGTTCCCTCAAAGCACTAGTTCACAGCCAAACTTTTGTGGGGTTTTCAAGCTAGGTAAATATTTCTCCAACCACACTGTTTAGCTAGCACTCGAAGTGTTCCCAATCTACTGGTTCATGCAAGCAGCATGGTTGCCGCAATGTTTCATCCCTCTAAAAATCTTGGCATGGGCTCTCCCCTAATGCCTAAATCCCTATTTTGATTAAAGTTGACTCAATGATCGCTCCTGCTGGAGAAAAACTTCAATTTAATGGAAATATTTAATGAAAACAGTAAATACTTTCTTCACAGGAGCCACACGCTTCCGTATGCAACCAAAATATACATACAGAAGAAGAAAGGGTTGACCAGTACTCCCATCAAGAGGATTGTCATGGTGCTCCCTGAAAGCAAGAGTTTCAGTGACAAGACAGAGCAGCACACAGTAACCTTTAGGGTAATCTCTGCACTCATCGGTGCTATCCACAGCCCAAAGGCAAGCTTTCTACATAATCTAAAGAGTGCGAATGCAGCCAGCATTCCCACCTGGCCTCACTGGGCACTGAAGCAATACAAGGTCTGGCCTTCAATGTCTGTTACACAACAGCCTCATCAGCATGAAGGTTAAGAGCAGATTACAACACAACTAGATGAGTTTGAGATGCTTTCATAACCTTACGGCACTTCTGGCAAAGCAGAGTGTGTAAAATCCTAACAGTCAGACCTAATTCCATTCCAGGAAAATACCTTCTGCTGCTCCACATGTCTCATTTAGAACCCATCGGAAAGATTTTCATTTTGTCCTGAACAGCATTCATTAATGTGAAACAGCAACTGGGCAAATCCAGAAAATACCATTCCACTATTTCACTCACTTCTTACAAGTACGTATTCCCAGCTGTCTTCTCACTTACTGGTGGGCCCAAGCTAGCATGTCTTCTGCTTCCACTGGAGTGAGAGGAAGAGGTCTATACGTGGTGGAAGTGGTGAACTTCGTACTTATATAGAAGATATAGCAAAACTTAATAGCTGTCAACAAATGCTTAAAAAAAAAAATTTAAAACGAACCCACAAACAAACAGCCACACCATTAAATCTCAAGCATTGTCACCCCCTCAGTGGCATCACTGAATCCATACACCAGATTCCAGAACAGGGTGCAGCAAAGGCAGTGGCCATTTAATGCACTGCTTTGCAGGCAAAAAATGAATAAATTGCTTTTGGTTTTGTTAATTGACCAGTGATGAAAGCTTCTCACAGAAGTTGTTACCAAATATCAGAAGAAAGCAATCATGGTTCCATTTTGAAAGGGTGACTTTTAGGTCCAGGAAGGTCAGCTCTCTCAACTCCGTCTGGAGACAACCGCAAATCAGGCTCCCAGGAGGCTCAAAGGAGGAGCAACACCCACCAAACCACGTGAAGCCACACATTCTCTCAACAGCTTTGGTGAAGCTCTTCCTTCCTCTACCATTACAACAAGTGCCAAGGATTGGGCATGGACATGGAGTCACCCTGATCTCTCTCCATGATATATATTTATTTATAACAAATAGGATTTTGAAACTGATGGTTTTTTCACAAGGTAGATTTACTATTTGCTACACTGCATTCATCTGTGATCAACTAAGTGTTAAAAGCTCCCCTGATGTCCCAAGCCATACATCCTTCCTAATTGTTTTTTTTTCGACTGGGCGCCAAGAGAGTGCCTGGTGTCACCAACACCATTTTACAGATGGGATGAACAACTGAGCAAGTCAAAAATTTGTCCTTGACCTCAAAAGGGCCCAAAGTATCTATACCACATGCATGGCCTCATGATTATCCCAGAGCTGTAGATCTGTGGGATAATCTGGCAAGAGGGAGAGGAAAAAAAAAGAGAAAAAAAGAAAATAAAAAACTAAACAAGAGTGAAGAGTTTATGGGAGGGATAACAGAAAGGCAAACTATAGACGCTAGCAAATACTTCAGGTACAAGACTAAAGAAAAGGGAAATGCGCTTTGGATGCAACAGCTAATGCACAATAGGGTTGCTTAGGAGACCACTGGCACATCCATACACCTAAACACTCTGAAAGTATCACCATGGTAATAATGGGACAATATTTTCAGTAATCCTGCTGGAAGCATACTCTCTCCAGGACAGTTGTTTCTTGATCCATGTTTTACAAATGGAGAAACCTTTCTTTTGGTCCACTGAGTGAGCCTGTGACAGAAGTAGAACGAAGAAGTAGAAGCAGGCTTCGTTTCTGTCCACTGAGACCTGTGAAACACAGGGTGATCTCCAATCTCTGAGTTGGCAAAGAAGCTAGCATCAGGGTAAACCTCTGAACGTCTAATATCACTGTAAACAAACACAAGTTGAACTCTTATTCAAATGCCTGACACAATGTCCTAACTCGGTATCCAGATTTCAAAACCCAACAGAACACAAAGTAAATTGAAACAATTTAGGTATAAGTACAGGTCAGTTAAGTCCTGGTCTTATACTAAAGAAAAAAGACAAAATAACCAAAAAAACCCCACCACACAACACCATAAAACCCAAACCCAAACCATTAGTCAGGCTGCATGAGCAATTCTGAGGAAATGCGCCCAAACTGAATTATTTTTGTTTGCTGTGGTTATCATGACCACTTCTGAGGAGGTCTCTCATCAGCCTCATTCCCTACCACAGTCAAACAAAATTACTTAAAATTAAAATAATTCTGGATACTCCTCTAATGTGTCATTTATCAATTATTTACTGTGGGTTTGAATGTCACATTATATTTCTGGCAGACTGCTTTGTACTTCAGATCAAGTCCTCCTTTGTGCCAGAGATTACAGGGAGAGGAACAGATCAAAATAAAACTGGATAGGATGCTATATTGGTATCTATCCCTGTAAGTGCCCAGTCAGAAACACGCAATTCTTCAAGCTTGGGAAACAAGAATGTCAAACATAATGAGAAAGTGAAAAATGGTTTTGCAAATGTATTGCAGTAACTTATGTAAGGAGAGGAAGGTAACAAGGCTCTTGGTCCGAGACACTTACCTGCAAAAGCAATTCATCTTCCTTTGAGCAAACACGGGAGTCACTTTCTGGATAGAACTGCAATGGTGGCACCGTAAGAGTGAGCACCTTGATAAAAACATTCTTTTAAAACCCCAGCTGCAGTGATGGTCATCAGAGCAGATCTTACATCTCTCTTGCATGCATTACTTTTTCTTTTAAAAGGATGCTAAATAATTTAAATCTCAATGCAAGCTCTTGCGACCAGCCCCAAGCCCAAGAAAATAAAGATTATTAGTTTGAGAAACCAACCATGGAAAATAAAAACCAAAATAATACATTAAAAAGAAGGTTTAAATCTAGCTTGCTATTATTTTTTTCTAACAAGTTTTCTGTCAAATCTCTGTCAGCATTTCAGGGGAACAATAACAGTAAGAGGGATGGGGCAGAAACACTGTAACAGCATACCACGGAATTTTTTAGGCAGAGCTTACTGAGAGTAGGACAAGGATGACCACCATTAAGCATCTGTCAGGAGGGTGGAGCGTGAGGGGGTATAGGGTAAGCTGTGCTTTCCTAGATAGCAGCACAAATCTGCAGTGACTGCTGAAGAAAAACAGGATGAGAAAGAAGAGCCTTGGGCAGGGTAAAAGTGCCAAACTACATCACTTTCGGTGTCTCTTTTAGAGGCTGAGCCATCAAACCAAGCCAGGCTGGCTGGACAAGCACCCCTTTCAAGGGGACATGATTCTGCACACAGCAAAAAACAATGTTTGGAGCCAAATAAAGTAAAAATTAGAACCTGAAGAGCAAGATCAAAACACAAATGCCTCTAACCAGTCAGGTCTAGTGCTGTCTCTACAACCTGGGCCATCTTAACTGCTCAATGTCAGCTTTCTATAGAAGATGCAGTAGCATAATTCCATACACCTTAATATCAGCACATCCTTCTTGGGCTGCAGCTTACATTTGCTGGCTGAAAACTTAGTCTGTTAGTTTTAAAGCTGTCTCCAATGAGTAATGGTTCTCAGTAGCTCCAGGTATTTCTAACAAATAGTTATTCCCCTCCAATCATTCACACATTCCTCAGATAACACATTTCTTTCACAGTCTCCTGTTTTCAGTGCCATACCCAGCTGCCTGGATAAGCCTCTTGATTTAAGAAGCCACACTTACAGCCTTTGCCTTTTTATCTGTGGTTTTCTATTGAAGGTGTTGCATGGTGCCTTTCCTTTTCTTAAAACCAAGGGCCCTTCGTTTCCAATCCTGTAGCATACTTTCCATTTGCACCTCTGTAAGCTCTCATCTCTACAGCCTGAGGACACTGTGGCAGTGTCTCTACTGCTCTGCCCTAGGTGCTCTTATCCTTATGGCCTTGCGCTGGTCATTTCTGAAACATTTTTATATCCCTTAAGTCACAAGATGTCTGCCTTTCATGTTTAACTCATCTCCTTTTTTCCCCTCTGCCTCCTGACATTTTGGTTTCCAGTTTTTAGCTCCATAGTAAGAGCTCTTCAGCCCTTCATTCACAGTTTTCAGTAGGTAACTTCAGCACTTACTGGGATAATGGCTCTTTATTTATCCAACAGACGTTACCCAATAACACATCTGCACAAAGCTTAGCCACCAGTCAGCATGCAGCACATGCTTTCTTGTATCTAGTCTAAATCTACCCTCCTTTAGTTTAAAACCATCAGCCCTGGTCATGTTGCAACAGGCCCTGATAAAAAGTTCCTCCCCATATTTCTTATAGGCCTCCTTTAAGCACTGAAAGGCCACAATATGGTCACCTGGAGCCTTCTCTTCTGGCACACTGCTGGTCCACAATTTTGCTGACAAGTTGAACTATTAATAAGTGCACTTGAGAAAATAAAGCTCTTGCCATGCCTGCAGATTTGAGGCTATTTTTTGTTTACACTATGTTTTCTTCATGTATTTCATTTCTATAGTGAGCTTTATTTTACAGATTGCAGGAGACCATGAAACTTCCCCATAAATTGGAAGTAGAAATCTTTAGATTCACAACAGGAGATTCAGCTTCAGGATGTAAACTCTGAATTCAAACATTACACATAACGTATGTTACTTCAAGCAGAGGGATGTTCCAATTCACCTAAATTAAAACAGTAAAAAATTGCCCAAAGACAAAACTGCTCAGCTGATGCTCTGTTAAATAATGCACACCTCAATTCAGGGAGTTTCGTATGTTTTCAAAAGTCCTTGAAGAAGAATAATTTTCTCCCTCGTCATGAAGGGACAAAGACGAAGGGAGATGCTGGGCCTTTTCTTGACAGCTGAGCACAACGCTGAACAAGTGTCTCCCAATTTACAGCCCCAGTTCTCATATAGATGCAGTCTGCAGTTTCAGGGAAGCCACCTAACCAGTGATGATCTGGGGTTAAGGAGAAGCAAGAAACCTGCCTGATCCATCCTAGGAGCCAGTTAGTGAGAGCTGGGTAGCCGCTACTACTTGAGCTTATCCTCCAACATACTTCAACTTTCTCCTTAAGGTTTCTCCCTTGGCTCTCCAAGAGGCTGCTTGAGGAACTGACAGCGTCTAAACTTTTAATTGTCCTTTTACAGAGCTTGAAGGTCCCTCCACTACTCACCTGTATATCATGCCCAGTTTCCAGTTCAAGTTCAGGATTCCCAAGCAGAACAGCGGTAATCCTGAACGACTCAAAAGTAAATTTAACTCAACAACACATTTAGGAAAGTTATGGTAAAATGGGGAAAGCATGATTACCTAAATTGAATGGCTCTTTTCTATTCCCATACTTTGTGCAAAATACATATTTATTTATTTATTTATTAAAATAATTCTGGTTTAGGATATGAGCCACAAAGTTCAGTTTTAATTATAGATGAAAATAACAGTCTTGTGTCAGCAAAAGTTGCAAAAACAATCTTTTATGTACCTTGGAAAAGCAGAGGATGCTTATTTGGAGGTGACATCCTGAAAGGAAGAATCTCTCACAGAGCAGCAGAATCAATCAAGAATGTTTTTTCTCCAAGATCAAAGGCAAAGCACCTGATAAGCCACACCACAGGCTCCAGGGCAAGAGGCCACAGTCTCCAGGAGGCTATAATGCTGGGATGAATTAGCGTGCATAATTGTTCAAGCCAACAAAGTTCAGATACTGCAGATAACTGAACTACAATGACAATTTTTACAGTGTATTCCTTATGTCAGAAACGCATTTTGAATTAAGCTTTACTAAAGCAAAAAAAAGTCCCCCTGTTTGATTTCAATTTAATTGACTAAGAGTAATATAATGCAGTGGGAAAATAGCCCACAGCCCACTTAGCTATCACAAGTAAAACAATATTCAGGCTTAACATCTGTCCCTTTGTGTGGGGTCAGTGGCAAAATTTCAACTGCCTCTGACAGCGGAGTTAGAGCCCAGGATAGCAATATGATTTTCACCAATGTTAGCTTAAAGAGGAGATGGTCTGACAGTGTCAAGAAAACAGAACAAATAAAATGGGCATTTCTCAGCCTGAAAACAGAAACCATGCCCAAATATTT
Organism: Todus mexicanus; assembly: GCA_013389965.1. NCBI lineage: Eukaryota > Metazoa > Chordata > Aves > Coraciiformes > Todidae > Todus > Todus mexicanus. The sequence continues at coordinate 18,416 of WEIS01010884.1, forward strand.
AATTCTCACTTCCTTAAAAAAAAAAAAATAAAAAAATCACAACTGAACTTCCCTTTCCCCAAAACACAAAGTAGTACCAAAATCATTTTCCTGGCACTTTAATCGTACACACACAGAGTTCAGGACAGTGACGAAAAATGTGTCGTGCTTTTCAAGGTTATCTCCCTTCCCCTCTAAAGAAGTTTATGTTTGCCAGCATTTGCCCTCACTGTGGTCTCCTGGAGAAAGAAAGGTTCTTCAGAGGCACGCTAACAGAGGTGACTGCACACCCAGGCCCCAGGGGCCATTGGGGATTTCATGAGAGAGCTGATGCTGGGATGGGCTTGGATGACAGCTGCAGGACACACAGGGCTCCCCAGTGCCACGGGCACCCAGCTGCATGAGGGCACCTCAAAACCTGGCATGTGGGAACTCAGCCCCGTGGCATAACTTGTGGAAGCTGCCAATCTCTTTGAGCATGTATTCTTCTCTACCAGTCGTTGTTGGCTGTCCAAGTCAAAAGGTGACTGTTCACTTTTGGACAGTGCCCTTGTGCAGCAGGTTGTTTGATGTCCCAGCACCCTGAAAGGTTTGTGAAGTACTGACAAGACGGCTAAGCGGTGACACAAGGCAATGTGGACTAAATAAAAAAATGTTAAAAACCCCACACAGAACAACGACAACAAAAAACCTCAAACACCCCCCCACCCCTCAACACAAGAGAATTCCTGCGGTTCATCTAAATAGGTACAAAATGCAATAGAATGCACATCAGCAGATTTAAATAAAACAAGAGTTCAGGGTAACTTACAACCAACTGTAAATGAAGGGGATTAAATCTAGATTGACAGAAATTAAAACAAACAACACAAAAAAAACGCAAAAAAACCCCAACCAATCCCCACACACATTAAAAAACAAACAAACAAACAAACAACAACAACAAACAACCAAAAAACCAAATCACAAAAAAACCCACCTCAAAAAAAACCCTCAACAACAAAGCACTGGACAGTATTGTCAGATGGATGCTGGTAAGTCACCAGAACTCTGTCATTTCCACCAACCTTTGCAAGCATCATTACACTTGCAGAACTTTAAGGAATGTTGCTCAGGTGGCAATCCTGCTTTGGCAGTGACCTGAGGTCTGTAACTGACACTTTCTCTAAAGGTTTTGCTTTCAGCTACTCATCTGCAGCATCAGATCAATATCTCCGCAGTACCTCCTCCTGCTCGTACAGCCACTGCTACTCCCACGCCATGGTACACAGCATCAGCATGGGCACATTTTGTAACCGGATTTCCCTGACTACATTTCTGCAGGCTGTGAGTATGCACAGCTTGTCCACAAATGCTGCTCTCCAGAATATTCTTTTTCAGTGGGTATATGCCAGCTTGTATCTGCTCTTTGAAGTGACAGAGGTTTTAGTTTGATGGGAGGAAGAGATTGCTCTTTAGAAGGTGCTTTGGTTTTGAAAAACTGATGTATTGATGTTTAACGAAAAATCAAAGCCAAAATCTCAATATCGTGAAAAACTTACAAAAAAAAAAAAGAGCAAATTGCTCTGAATTGCTTAACTATGCAAGTGAAAGGGAATGGGCAGGAGCCAACACCACTCCTCTCCGAAGGACACAGAAGTACACCTACCAGCTGGTTATTTCATTCCATGAATCTCCACCTGACAACACAGTACTATTTACAGTGGTAACACCTCACCGACTATAATTCCAAGTTTTGTATTATTCAGGTTAGCCTTCACACCCTCCCTAACAGCAGCACAGTCGTTTAAGCAGGGAAGGTTCACCATCAGGTGTGGAAAGCAGTAAAAGAAACTGGGGTCACAAAGGAGCAAGAAATTTGAAAGGCATCTAGGGTACTGTGGATATTCTGTTCCCTACGAATATCGGTGGCAATACAGCCTAGACTTAACACTGCCACCCTTGAACATCACAGCAAATCAGAAAAAAATGAATTATTTAGGACAAACAGTTTGAGTTTTGTACTCAGGACAGTGGAGGTGCCTATTTTTTTTGCAGCAGCTTCCTCAGAAAGTGTCTCCCTCCTTCCACATTGGAAGGGGTATTCCTGGGGTCCATCATGAGAAGTGTAGCCAGCAGGTCAAGGGAGGTGACTCTCCCCCTCCACTCCACTCTCATGAGACCCCACCTGGAGTACTGTGTCCAGTTCTGGAGCCGCTATTACAAGAATGACATGGATGTGCTGGAATGTGACCAAAGAAGGGCCACGAGGATGATCAGAGGGCTGGAGCACCTCTCCTATGAAGACAGACTGAGAAAGTTGGGGTTATTCAGTTTGGAGAAGAGAAAGCTCTGAGAAGACCTTATTGTGGCCTTCCAGTATCTTAAGGGGGCCTACAAGAAAGCTGGGGAGGGACTTTTTAGGATATCAGGTAGTGGTAGGA
>WEIS01010884.1:21182-41765 GCA_013389965.1 Todus mexicanus
CAGCCTCCTCTTCTCTAGACTAAACAATCCCAGGTCCCTTAGGTGCTCCTCATAAGACATTTTCTCCAGACCCATCACCAGCTTTGCTGCCCTTCTCTGAACCTGCTCCAGCGCCTCAATGTCTTTTTTATACTGTGGCACCCAAAACTGAACACAACACTGAAGCTCCGGCATCACCAGCACTGAGTACAGGAGCGTGATCACTTCTCTACTCCTGCTGGACACTGTTTTTGATACAGGCCAGAAGGCTGTTGGCCTTCTTGGCCATCTGGGCACACTGCTGGCTCATGTTCAGCTAGCTGTCCACCAGCACCTCCAGACCCTTTTCTGCCAGGCAGCTTTCCAGCCACTCTTCCCCAAGCCTGTAGCATTACATTGGGTTTTTGTCATCCAAGTGAGAAATAAGCATCATGTGTGCCCCAAAGGGTTGGTAGAAAGCTGCAACAGATTTGCCATCACACATCCAGTCTCAAGTGCTACTGTTCCAGTTCTGCACATGATCAGATCTTCTCTACAAAGACAGTATGTCAAACAGGCATCTGGGCACTGGCAGTAGAAAGACAGTGTCCCCATTACTCTCACTAATCTTCCTGCTGGATCCACTGATTATATAAAAAGCCAAAGAGATGATCATAATCTTATATTCTAATTACCTGCGCGACAAAGGCCACTACATTTCCCCAAATTCCTATTTGGTCTCAGCACCACAAAATTAAATAATTCTTAAATATTTTCCAGAGAGGTCAAGAATTCAACGCAGTAGTTGGTAAATCAGGTCAGTGAGTCTTAAAAGTGCACATCTCATTTTTTTGGCTAAAATTCATCTAACCAGAATACAAGAATATCAAACAAGGCATTTATACTGTAAGTAGACATAATTCTTTTACTTCTCCTCATTACTCATGACATAGTCCCAAAGCAAATTTACAGCAAGGTTTTAAAAATAGCATTAATAGTCTTAGGGGTTGTATTATTAAGACCCTAATTAAGATAGTATATGAATCTCTCCTGCTTCCATGTGAGATGACAGATTTAAGCTACATAGTCACACGACTCCTTAAGGAATTTATTTTCCTAACCTCAGTTTGGGAAAGATGGTTGCCACTCCTGCGCCCACACAAGGTGTCAAGACATCAAGTCAGAAGTATTTTGCTGTCTTGGTGTAACCTGTTAAGCCACATTTAGGACGTGGCTTCTCAGGGGATGTTGTAATTCACAGTGTAACTCCCCTGGACTCTGGCTGCAGTTGCAAGCACCCACCACCTCTGAAAGTGCTTTCCAAGATGACAAGCGAGGCACTGAGGAAAGGAGGAGTCTTCCCACAGCGTGCAAAAGCTTTTACTGAAGTGGCTTTTCCAGCTTCACACAGGACCACCTCAGCAGAAGCAAGAGCAGGGCTCAGTTTCCAGTGTACAATGTGGTGCTGCAGTACCAAGAACAATCTTTCATCCAATACTATCAGTCCCTGTCCACTGCTCACCTGGCAACTTCAGTAACAAAATGGGATGGATTTATCAAATATTCTCTCTCACAGCCTGGGTTCACATGCAGGGTAAATCCCTTCTGCACGCTGCAGTCACAAGAATCACAGCCAGCCTTGGAACGGGCTCTTCCAGTCTTCTTGTTTGGAAATGTCAAGTGCTGGCACTTCCCACTGCTATTGTTGAGCTGCAAGAGTTCAGCTTGCAGCCAATTAGGCTTTCATTTTTCTGGGAGCCATAATCTCAAAAGAAGAGTTGACAAAAGGAAGTCCAAGCAAGAAATATGAGGTTACAATTCTGACCTAATTGTGTATCATCAGTCCTGGACACAACTTTTGTTGAACAGCTTAGCCTTGAGAAACCATGCAGGATACACCACAGTTGAACGGAATATTGCCAACAGTCTCTCCATCTGCTCGCAGCAAGGCAGCAAAAGACACCTTCAGCTTATCAGTAAGAGTTAGACCTTGGTTCAACTTTCAACTTAGATTAAATATTCCTCCCTTCAGAGCTTGACATACATCAGTGAATTTTTTTTTTTCCTTACGGATAAACAGCACAAAGGCATCTAACTGGAAACAACTGCCATTTAACAATGTGCAACCTAGAAAGTTGTAAACGAGTCCTGACTTAACTGAACTGACAACTCGTACTAATGTAATACTGAAAGCGATTGTATACTCTCAGTAACCAAAGCTTTCCTGGCAGAGCTCCCTCTCTGAATTTATCATTAACGTCTACATCCTAACACTGCTAAATAATTCAGCACAGCATTTAGCCTTGTGTCCTTGCCTCTCTACCCAGAAACCACTCTCACTATTTACGGTATGTTTCAGCAACAGCAGGGAGGAAAAACCTGCCCCGGTCATGGTTCCTCCTTGCGCTGCATAACTGAGGGGAAAACTTTGCTCTCAACATAGAAGCATCAGGCTTATTTATTTTATTTTGTTGGAAAAAGTGTTTATTAGATACCAAAAATATAGAGCGTTATTTATCCACACGGAGTCATGACCATGTAGGCTCAGATTCACATGCAAATTCCCCTTTTAATAATCCTAATGCAGGGAGCGCTCCAATCAGAGCTCTATCAGCCCCGGCTCCCAGATACCTGATGCCAGCTTTGCTGGTAATGTAGGCCACTGAAGCAAATCCAGAGAGATTGAGTTGGAAGTGGCGAGAGGCTCTGAGATCTATTTGCTTGGCTTCCTGACGACGGGGCGGGGGGGGGGGTCTAACTTCTTTTTGCTTTTCCACTATAAACGGGATATCATTTAAGAGGGATCATTAGCTGAGAGCAGCCCAGCTGGGTCAAGGCTGGGAGGCGGGGACACAGATGCAAGCAGCGAAGCAAGGTGGAGGCATGAAGACAGAAGACCAGGTTAATGAAAGCATGAGGTGGCTCTTGGGCAGCAGCTGGAGAAAATTTGGACACGCTGACAGGGGAAACTATGACTGGCTAAACACTGAACCAGGTGGGCCACTTCTGGAAACAGAGCTTCAGGTCTGTACCCCTCTGCTCGTCTCTGTGGCATGTCCTTTGACTTTGCATGTGTGTGTGCATCTGTGTAATGCCTCAGTGTACAGCACAGAGTAAATACCTGGGTATTAAGATGTAGCAAAGCGGTACTGCTCAATTACAGAGAGCCAGCGCATTTAGTTACTGCTGTTAAGTTGTTTTAAACACGTTTGTGGGGAAAGAAAAACATCAGATGGAAAAATCTTGCTGGAGCGGCAGGTATAGAAATAATTAATTTCTTTTAAGTATAAACTGTTCTGCTATTCCTTGATTTCCTTTCTTTTAAATGCATGTTTACGCTTTGGATCTGGTCCCATGAAACCTTTCTGCAGATGTTAAGAGTCAGTAGCAGTCAGCAATGAACTCTTGTTCCCTAAGCCTTGCGCTGATTACTTCTGTGAGAGAGGATCACATGCAGGCAAGCGGGGGGAGGGAAGTAGCCCTTAGAGATGAAAACACAGCTTTCCTTTCTGCCTTTGTCTGAGAGACAGCAAAAGGGTTTCTCTGACCAGAAATAATAATTTAGGGTGCCCATGTATCCTCAGTAAATGTCTGAGTCAAGTAGCACTAGCAAATGAACCGGCCATGCTACTTAACTATCAAGTGTATTGTTGTAAAATAAAAGGAGGTAGGAGTGGAGGATCAAAACAGGGAGAAAAGCAGTTTTTAAATGCCTCTACAATTTTAACAAAGTCTACCTCATCAGTAATCTTGCCAGAGTTAGAATAGTAATAGTAATGTCTTCACGCCTTGGGACTGGTTTTGTCTGACAGTGAGAAACAGCATCACTAGAGTCACATTCTAAAGTATTTGAAATTTCATTGTAAGTCTAGGCTCACTTTTAAATTATGTGTAAAAAACACATACAAATGTTTTTCTATTTGCCAGAGCTGTACGTTTTACCTTTTTATGAGCAATAATGCATCAGCTCTAAGTAGAGGCATGGAGCTTGGAAAAGCACCTATATGTGGACCACAGCCCAATGACTTCAAAGCAGACTTTGTTCCAAATCCACTTAAAACATTTCAGTGTTATCATTTTCCTGATTCAAGTTCAAAAGATACTAGTATAAATATGGGCTATATTAACAAAAAAAATTTTAATAAAGTTCTAAGTAACCTAGCAAATCATTAGCAACATAATAAATCCTAGCACCACTCAAACAATCACTTCAACGGGAATTTAAGCAAGTCAAATAAACTTCCAATTTTTTATCCTTACACAAAAGCTGCTTTTAAACTCACGTTTGGCCTTATTAAGTCATTCACTTCAAAGCCAGGTACTAGGCTTCTTTTGTCTAGACAAAGAGGTCAATTCTAAACCCTTTCCATTACTCACCATGGAAATGCCACACAACTGGGCTGCACTCTGCATTTCATTCCTTTACCAATAAGCATGAGTAAAAGCTCATCTAAACTGATATGGGTCACGCAATCTGTAAGCTGGCAACTGTACACGCACAGCATGTTAAAAAATGTAGGCAGATTACTAATGAAAGGCTTTACTACTTCTAGACTGCTCAGTGTTTGGGAACACTGATCCTTTGCTTCAGTCTCTACAAAGATATAAATGAAAGGAAGAGAATAAACGTGAACCTACAATGGCCAAACCATCCTACTAAAAATCAGTTCTGGAAAAACAGAGGACTTTAAAAAAACAAATCCCTTTTACCCCCATGTCCTTTCCTGCCTCTCTCTTTATAAAGGATATTTTCCTTGCATTTCTGGTCTATAACTTATTTCATGCTGGAAGCCAGAGCCTTATTTTTGTCAATTATAAACCCAACAATAGCTGCTTGTGCAGGCAGAGCACACTGACCTCCAGTGAAGCAGCAGCACCACCAAAACAAAACCGGTCAAGAAAAAACTATCAAACAATTCCTTCAGTAATTTCATATGCTTGGCTTGGAAATTCCAGCTGTTATACAGGAGATGATTTTATTTTAAGTATGTTCTGCAGTGGGTTTATTTGCTCCCACTTCCATTTCAATTACTCAAAATTCAGATTCATCTCTAGATAATTTTATTTTCCAGTTTTGGCAGTTATTTGTGATACTTATACACACTGGTTCCTTTTCTCATTTTAGAGCTTCAGTTTTAGAAATTGATTTTAGTTCAGCTTAGAACTTTAGTTTTAGTTTAGAACTTCAGAGGAAATTCAAAATTTTTTCTAAGTGATTTTTGTTTAATTCTATTAAGATTTTTAATTTTTTTTGTAAAATCCTTTTTTTTTTTTAATGGCTATAAGATTTCTCCAAGTCATAATGTCAAGATCTTTACAACATTTTTCTATGGATGGGCACAAAACCACAATAGGAAAACAGAGACAAATACTGCTCAGTTGTCTCTCAATACTTTTGATATACATCTGGATATACCTACGAGAAGTTAATCAGCTTTTTGAGCTACTTCTAAATGTAAAATCAGTGCATGTAAAATATTTGGCAGGAGGCAGCATCAAAGTGAACATGTAACTCCCTGTGATTTATGCTTCAGATTCTGGGTATCTGTGGGACAGCGTTAATGTGTTAAAGCCAATTTCAATTGAAATAATACACTAAGTAGCCTACAGATTATTTCTCCTGAATAGGAAAATTAAAGCATACTCTTAGCCATGCTACGAACGCTTTGAAGCAAAAACTGAGACAAATGTCACCTGTTAGCATACAGAAAAATATATTACCCAATCCTTAAGCCTGCCTGCTCCACACGCTACTATTTTGCAGATCGTAGTAAGATGTACTTACTGTTCTTTCACAACCACCCAGGATATGGTATTCACTTCATTACTAGCTACTTTCCTCATCTTTCTCAGCATGCAGCCCAGGGTCTTATTTGCTGAATATTTTTCAAACAACGGATTTCTTATGTCTTGTTTTATACACATTACTAAATAGATAGTCACCGAGCACTTGTGTAGTTATTTTTAACAGAATGGAGTAGAATGGAGTAGAACGCAATAGGAATAGTTCAATTGGAAGTGACCTACAACAATCGCCTAGTTCAACTGCCTGACCAATTCTAGGACCACAAGAGGATATTAACTGTTTCAAAATTACCTATGTTATTTTTGCCCAGATGCCTTTGTGCAATAGAGTATTTGCAGGCTCAGTGACCCACTCTTTCACCTCCAGAGACAGCAACAGAGATGTAAAATTTCAGCAAACTGGTCCCGGGATCTCAACCCAGATACTCAAAGTGAGATATAACTAATGAATAACTCACAGCAAACACCTCGACTGAACTGTCTTGCCCGGATTATAACATTTAGTAACAGAGATAGGAATACAAATGTTCAGAAGTGTATTCACTGTCCCTAAGTAGCAGAGAGCGCTCCCTCTTCCCCAGCCTCCAAACTCAGTCATTACATACTCTAAATAACCTGCAACACGTACCCTGAGCTACCGTGGCCTTCTTCCCAAAGCAATCTATCACAGTGCTAGAAGGCAGTTTGTACGCAATTACATCATTAAATATGATGTGATTTGTGGCTCAAATTAAAGATCCACAGGTTTCCAAAATGCTGCCATCTATTTAGCCTTGAGGGCTTGAATTTGCAACTTTAGAAGCAATGCTATAGGTTACTCTTGGAGGGCTTTTAAACTAAAAGGGTTTTCAGCCCAGTAACCACACTGACACTCAAATGAATCCACACAGTATCACAACTTGTCCTTCTACACCTGCTTCACAGCCTGTGGCCATCTGAGCTAGCTCATACTAAAAATAGTTTCTCCTCTTCCATTTTCTTACCATTAGACGCAAATTGGCGTCTCCAACAATAATATATTTTACATATTTCTATTGCTGGATATGTCTTTGCAAGGCCCAAGGCTGCTGAGTTCCAGTTATGGCTTTGGAGCAAAGTATTCTCCTGAGCTGCAAGAGCATTTGTTCATTCCTTCCATCAAGCTTAACCTTTTGTTCCCCTGCCTCCCAGTTTTTCACTTGCCCTTTTTTCTCTTCCTTCTTCAAAGAGAATGGGACTGGCGCAGTAAGAGAGGAGCCCAAATATTTGCTCCTCAGACATCTCAGTCTTATCCAGTCCTACCACCCTCGTTCTTGGTTCCCTTTCTGCTTTCCTCCCGACAGCTTTGCATCTTGTACACCCTTCTCACAAGCCTAGGCTCCCCGTCCATGCTGGTGCACAATTCTGATCTGCACTCCTCCACTCTTCCCTCCAGAGTTCTTCACTTCAGGAACACCAGTCCTCACAAACATCTGCGGTATTGCACAACTCACAGATCTGAAGAATACTGCTTCAAGCTAACTGAAAGCCCACTCCAACAAATGAAAGCCAGCACTCCTAAATATTTGTTATGAAAGTATTAGTAACATAACAGTATCAGTGAGCCTCAATACACAGAGTGCACAAACATAATACAGAATGTGTTTTCTCATTTTCCCTGCAAAGTGTTTTAGCCACATCATAAGACACAATAATAAAGTGTTAACAACCATTTTTAAGAAAATATCTTCATTTTTTAGAGATTATTTAATGCCTGTAGTAGAATAACAGCTGAACAGTTTCTCCCAACTCTGTTGTTCCCTGTAGTTCATTTAACGGCCAGGTAAGACAGCAGCTTGTACTGCCAGAAACTCTTTAATAAGAAATGATCAGTAAATAGGAGATAGTTCTTTAGTATGCATTTTTGTGGTAAAAGACAGCTGGAGCAAAAAAGCTTAATAGCTAATCCACAGTAGTTTCAATGTATTTTAAAATTACTTTAATGGCTTTGGCTTCAGACCCACATTACCTCAGCTAAAAGAATGATCATGGTTCTTGGAAGAACAAGCAGAGAAAGTTTTTGTACATTAAGAAGGGGGCAGTGGAATTAACCCTTCTCACAGAGCCAATACTGCAAAAAGCCCCACTTGCACCCTCTTTCCAAAAAGAAACCACTCAAAAGAAAGGAAAGAGCCACTTGAGTTCTCCTAGCTTGTAAAGCTGTCTTCATTCAATATAGAGGAAATTTGATCCATTGATCTGTTTAGTCTCACCATAAAAATGTGAAAAATGTTGTGAAAAATATTACAGTCATCAAGCACTTACAAAGGGAATGATTTGACAATAAACAGCATTTTGGGGCTTGGTGGTTTTCCCCTCTTTAGACTAGACAATGAATAAGAGCCAATTATTAAAAGCTAGAGCTAGACAGAGTCAGACTGGAAATAAGATATATTAAATTTTAGAAATTAAGCTAATACAATAGAAAAGCATAATTTTTTTTTAAAATAGCTTATAATTCCTATTAAAATCATAGCACGATTCAAAAGCAATGACTACATGATAGCAGAGGGAGGTGGAGATTGTATTTTCTCTCTGATTAAGAGGTCTCCAGGAATCCAATACACTACCTATTTGCTTTAATTACAGAGCAGACAACAGACAAGTTCAACCAAAGATGACATTGAACCTTTTCTGTGCATCATACTGCCTGCCACCATGATGCTCTTCCTGGCATTCCTGCTGCTCTTTCTGCACCGCCGTTGCCAGCGCCCCACTCCACAGGGCCAGATCTTCAGCATCGACCTCCCTGAAGCCCTGCCTGAGCACGATGTGTCTAATTTCCTTTCTGTGCTGCCCTGGAACAGTGATCAGAGTTTCCACTACTCCACTCTGCTCCCTGATGCCACGTTCCTCACAGTGTGTTTGCCTCCATCCTATGAGGAGGCCACCATGAAGACTTCCATGGATGAAGCTCACACTGAGCTCTCTCCAGATCCAGTGCCTCCTTACGAAGAGAGCATGCTGCAGTCCAGCAGCACCAAATAAACTTCCTACGGAAGCACCTTAACTGAAGCATGCAGCCCCTCAAGGCACGAATGTGGAACTGCTATGGCCTTTAAAATTAGCAAAAAGATTCCAAATGAGACGCTAAACCAATGAATTAATGAAGGAAGAAACTTGGAGTAATAGGCAATGAGTCTCTTCACCACGTTCTAGGATAACCACCCTCCATTTGTGGCAAGCATGCACACACAACCTAGCACCAAATCAATCCCAGACTAGCCACATGGGTATTCCAGTCAACAAAGTGTGTCATGCAAGGATTAAATTTAAGGACAGGTGGGAATCTGTCCCTCAGCAATCCCTCAGCTACAAGGAGATATGAATTTTGCCATAGATTTACATGCCACAACAAGGGGTTTTAGCACATACCTATTCCAGTTTGGCTTTTTCTTTTTTGATGTGATTATTTTTAACTGAGTTTCTGACAAGCTGATTTACTCAATCTGTGTTTGTCAACATCACATTATTCTGCAGTGCTCTGGAATATCACAACAGCTCTCAGGAAAGTAAATAAACATATAACCTCTACAAAATTTCCAGTGATTATCCCAAAGGTTCGAACATGCGCAGTGGATAAAGGCTGTCTTTTATTACAGTTGAACAAGGAGAACAACCAGGGAAGACCTGGCCATTCTAAGTAAGGAAAACTCCAACACCATCACACAAGAGTATATTCACAGTGTTGCTGTAAGTTACTTGCCAAGGTCTGCAAGGTCCCAACATTTCAGACTACTGGTCTGACTTCTTTTCCAATTTACAAGTCTACAACAACAAACCCCATGACCTATTTGGTGCAGCCAGTTAAAGAATTGGGGAAAAAATAATAAAATCAAATGCACAAAAATATCTGGTCCGTATTTCAAAACAGCATTATGCTCTCTTCGCCTTCAACACTAGAGGAAGGTAACTCTCATTCAAGTGCATTGATGGCAGTGGTTCAGTTTCTCAGGAGGGTTTGCACATGCTTTCTCTTTCCTAGAGCTCCCATTTTGGTCACCGAACTGTAAGAACAGCAAAAGCAGACGTTTTGGAAAAATCCAAATTTAATCAACCATTTTTCTTTTCAGACCATATCTGGGATGAGTTCCTGGTATTTGCTGATGCATTTGAATGTACTGTATTTTACCAGCTCCTTGCGTTTTGTTTAACCTCCTTAATGTTTGGTAGATGCAGTTGTTGCCAGCTACAAGGAAAGCTGGAAAAATACAAGAGCCCCAAACAACATATGTTACCTAATCAGCAAGGTACAAAGGTTTGAGGTTCAAAGATAAATCATTTCTGCCTCTGGTGTCTGTATATTCCACTAACTTCAGCACATTTGTACAGGTATGCTTGAAAATTCAGCTGATGTCATACAGAATAGAGTATTTTTTGCCTTAAAAGACCTGCTGTGTTCTGAAATGAGTTACACTGTTTTTCAGCACAATTTCTTGTTTACTCTTACAGGGTAACTCCTCAAACCAAATCCTGGGGCTTATAATTCTAAGCTGCTCTCCAGTTACCTTAGTTACACTTAAGATAACTTCTTGACTGGTATTTTTTGTGACCGTGACAGATACACTTCTAGAACTAGTCGAGAATTGCACTTCTGTCCAAGAATATAGAGAATGATTGTCTCTCTTACAGTATGTATCAGATAACTCTCAAATCCTGCCTTAGAAAAATAGTTTCTATTTGTTTGCATTATTATAGGCAGTTGAAAATACACAGTTGCTCAAATCCAAATAAACAGAAACATCCCTATGACTTATATTCTTCTAATAGGCTGCTTTAGATTCCATCTGGAATTGGTATCTCTTACCTCATTCCAACACAGATTTGTCTAGTCATGCATGTTACTTGTCTCTAGTGGATTTCAACCTACCTAGCATCTCACTCTTAAACCTGCACCCCAAAAGGAAGGTCCAGTAAAACAAAAAAAAGAGAATGTTTTTCACACAGACATGCTGAAATTAGTATCCATTGCCTATAAGCTACCTCTGATCATATCAGACTGTGGTGACGGACACGTCAGTAACCACAGTGTTACTGGTATCAATGCTACTGGTTGTGGAGCAGCTATCAGGTCCCCGGGGCAAGCACCTTCGACATCCATGTGGAGAGCACACTGAAAGAAACTCAGGTCTAGCAATACAGCAACCGTAACCGTAGAGGGAAAATCTTTTTGTTTTCTCAGCTCCACTAATCTGAAAGTTGAAGGTTTAGAGCACACTATATATAAGAAAGATGTTGGAGTTGAGGTTGTCAACATGAAAACTGAGGAGAGAAATTAAGTTTTCAATTACACGAAACATTACTGCAAACAAAGTAAAATAAACATCCTTCATGCCTGTAGCAATCGGAACTGGTACTAGTGAGCTTAAAGTCCAGCAAGATTAAGTCAGAAAAGAAATTTCTGAAAGTGAAGTGCAGTCTAAAAGTACAGTGAAGCACTGGCAGTACCATCTCTGGACACATTAAGAGGTTAGACAAACATCTGTCAGGATAAAATTGATTCACGCTTGTACATAGATGGTGCATCTGGCACCTAATCTTTGCTGAGCTGAAAACTCACTCATGAATCTCTGTTTTGTACTTGCCAATGACAAAATGTATTTTCAAAATAGGGCAGGCACTGCTTCGTCTAATGAAGTAAGCACCTTCCACCCTTGGTCTGGGCAAGGAAAAAAAGGCATTTCAGCACACACATTTCACTGAACAGAGATGCTCATTTTAACAAATATCTAGACTAGAAATTTAGACCCGGGCTTCACTGAAGTGGAATAATTTTCAAAAAAGAAACAACCCCCGACATCAAGTCAGGATGTCTCTATGGTAGTTCAATAATACCACAGTGGCCCAGAAAGAACTGTCCCCAGAATAAAACATTTGGCTTAATCTATGCTTACACAGATTTTACTCAGGTCGCTGTGCCAGTAAAGCCTCCAAATACAGACACACAACTGCTTTTGCCAGTACAATTTCCTCTAGCGTGGACTATATATGCCCTCGTAGTAAAACAAATCTTACATGTGTAAGTTTTATTTATATGGGAAGTCGAGTCAGCAGTCTTATTCTGCCTAGAATGTGCAATTTATTTTTTTTTTCTACAAACCTTTATAAGGAGGAAAATTGCACAAAAACATCACATAGGAACCACCTGAATGCTTATGGCAAATAAATTATTCACTGACTCATGTCTCGAAAACTGTCTGCAAGTGAAACAGTTAGGAATTTTTAATCCTGGAATTCATTAATTTCAGCCTAATTGTTAATAAATAATCATATTATGTCATGAATTTTGTTACCCTGTAGTTATTTTCATCCACTGGATGACCAGGTCTTCTACAAAACAGGAAAGGCATGCGAGCATGCACCGTAAGGAGGGTGTCCTCTGTAATAAACACTGCGTACTACCCAGCTAGCAAGGCTGGGCACAAGGCTGAAGTAACACAAATATTTTGGCAGCTATCTGGACTCCTTCCAAATGTGCCCCCTTCCCTCTCCGCAGCTAACCATTTATCTGGGACATTTATGATTTCGTTTTGACTAGTTTTATTCAACAGATTTTCAGTTTTACCTGAGACTGACTGTCACAAAGTCCTTAAACCGAATGCATTTATTTCCAATAAAGATTTTTTTTTTTTTTTAGCTTTGTTAGAAGATAATGGAATGTTTCCAGACTGGTTTGTATTTAGAGTGATTATACTGACTTTTGAAAAGCTGAAAGCAAATTTTCATTATAATGACAATCTGCTTCCCTGGCACAAGCTGTGCTGGGCGCATCTCCTGGCTCCCAGAAGAGGAGAGCAGAGCAAGGCCATCTCTCTCTCTCCCCACCAGGCAGCCTGCCAGAGTGTCTGACACAGCAGGCACTGAGATTAACCCACCGTTTTCTCCAGGACTCAGCTTGTTTTCGGGAAATTGGACATGCCCACACCTAAGCACTGCTCTGAAGGAGCGGTGGGATCTCAGCGCTGTTGAGCCTTGGGGAATTTCAGGCTCCTGTGCGAGCCCTCAGTGCTGCACTGGTGCCCTTTCTACAGGAGCATGTCTTCCCCCAGTCATTTTCATAAATCACTGTAGCAGGACCCAGCAATTCAAAGCACTCCAACAGATACTTTTCTGCTTAACAACGGTTCAAACTCTGTTCTCTCAGCCCCCGACAGCCTCACTCCCTGTTTGTGATAGTCGCAGTGAAGATCCGTGTCCTCTTGTTCTTCTCCTGCCCTTTGCTAAGCGCACAGAGCAGGAAAGCAGCTACTTGTAGCTAAATAACGAGCCACACCTGGGGCTGGTCAGTGACCAGCACCTCATAATGGGGCAAGGGCTTCCAGCACACTCCCACTCACCGCCCTGCAAATGTGATTTCCAGCTGAGGCCATCAGGATACAATTATTTGCGTGTTTCCAAGTCCCTGGAAATGAGAACAAACTGCCAGAGCCACTCAGGAGCTTCAGGGGTGCCATGTAGGAGTGCTGGTCCAAGCAGCAGCTTCATTCAAAACCACAAAAGACAGTTTTATTGAACCGCTAAGTAAGCATCTAGGAAATCAGCATGGTTGTAAATATTTAATACCAGATACTTTGCTCGGATTAGACTAGCATTTACTGATTTTTGTCTCAGTTTCCCTCGCTAAGCACTGTGCACAGAGGAGACATGGTATCCTACCTGCATGCCTTCCTCAGGGGTGTCCATGGCCATCAGGTACTCTAATGAGGTAAGGGCATGAGGAGGTACAAGGCTTTACAGGTAGCAAAAGGCTAGTAATGTATATCTAGAATGACTAGGACACTGATTTTCACTACCTTAATTCACTAAACACAGTAGCAATCCAGAAACATATTCACAGATCTGGCTTTAGAGAGGTGTCTCTTGCAGAGAATCTGGTAACTAGCAACGGTAACACCTACTGCTGTCCAGTTTTAATCCACACCCTCCATACATCTCACACCCTTAATCTAGCTATTAGTTGAATCAAGGGCACAGAAGCTAATGGGTAGTAGTAGTAGTCCTTTCAGCAATCAGCTTAAGGACAGGAATGAAAACAGAAGGCTTTAAAGCCATGCCTGTTTACCAGAAGAAGCATTTAACTCACCTCCTTCTAAGGACACTTGGCAATTTCTTCCTCTAAGTATTGCATCTTCTGGTTCCACTGGTTGCACCACTCAGAAAGTTCTAACTTCAGATTAAATGCAGTTTGTATTGAAGAATAAACATCAATAGGACAATACAATACAGTTTAAAGCAACTTGAACATTTGGCCTACATTGAAACTACTTGATTACAACTGTTTTAAGAGGATTTTCATGGCTGCTTTCCATACTGTACAAGGTCTTTCTTCAGCTTTTATATAGCTCCCTGAAAAACAATTCCCTGACACAGTATTATGAAGGCAAGGATCCTTCCACCAGAAGGAATGACTTCTGTTCTGGGTCACATTCCATAAAACAGCAACACATATTGTAATGTAACTACATTTGAAAATACCTGTAACAACCAGTGCCAGATAAGCCATGCGAAAGCAAGGTTCGGTATTACAGATGTCCTCAGATGCAACTGCCACCTTCATCAAGTTTTACAAATCTCACTCCACAACTAACCTGAACTTGTAGTAAAATTTCACCTGTGGCCTGGTTTTCACAGAGCAATTAAGGAGTTCCCAGGATTTAAAGGAACCCTTAAGCAATCATTATGCAGCCAAAATTGATTTTCTTGGGCAGGTTGGCTAGTTTCAATTAGATGTGGGTGCTGCACTTGACTTCCTTCAGAATTACTTATTGCTTCCACTTGACCCAGCCATTCCAATCCCACAGGCAGCTGTGGTCTTTTCTTGTGCTCACCTGTGAGTAAATTTAACTCTTTCCAGTCCTCAGAGAGGAGAAAACAACTGAGATGAATAAACTCATTCTAGGCATAGGAACACTCTTTTTGTTCAGGTCTTTAAAGTGTTTCGCCCATGAGGAGCTGTCTCCATTCCTAACAGGCCTGCTACAAAACCAAACAATATTCAGGATCAGTAGTGATTCTTCAGACCTACTCCCCTTGGTCACAGTGCTAGAACCCTTCTATGTAGCTAAGGAGAAAAGGGTGTGCTGGGTAGCCAGGTTTCCTCAGGGAACTAGTCTGATGTAATACAATTATGTTGGATGGGATCTCAGTCTTTTCTTCTCCTCCTACTGGCTTTTCCACCCTTGTTATGGCCTCTTTGAGAAATCTGTATGAAATTAGATAGTTTCCAAAATATTAAGGGGTTTTTTAGGTTAATAGAAACTCCAGTTACAAGGAAAGTGACCATAATAATGACCTCAGTAAGGGTCACTATTATAAGACACTAATAAAGTCCATGTAGAAGAAAGACTCCATAAACACAGTGAGCACGTTATTGGTGTGTCCTCTGTGCAATGCAGCAGAGAATCCAGAAAGATGTGGAGGTATAGAAAAGCAGGCATTTGTACTTCATTGCCCACAGAATTATGGCAGAAGAGTGAAATTATATCAGATTTATTAGTGCTATTAGTGTCCTCTGTACAGAATTAAAGGAACAAGCCTTTGAACAAGTAACTAAGATAGATGGTTTTTTGAACTCTTTAGCTGATCTGCTTGAGTTTCTATGTAATTAAGCTGTTTTTACTTATCTGGTCTTCTGAAGGGATGAAAATACAGATGGTGCCTCAGTGAGTCTGGTGTACATCCACTCTGTGTCCACCTTTGCAGCCTTTCCTTAATGCCGCTTAAATACCAGGGTGATGGAATTAATCTGTTGGAATTAGACATCTTCGCCGAAGAAAGAGGAGAAATGAGTGTGTCTGCGAAGTGTGGATTAATTTGTGTGGTGCTGACAAATGGTTTGTGTCTCTATAATCCAAAAGGAATTTCCAGAACAATGAAGTTAGTAAACTAGTACCTGCTTTCCTGCATTAGGGAACTGAGTTTTCATTTTCACCAACTAAACCAAGCACTGCCTAGAGCCAAAATCTGGTCTGAATTGACCTGTAATACAGCCAAACTCATTACCCACTTACCATAGGCATTCACTGGGGTGATTCTTATGCAATATCCTCACATTTTTCTTCCTTTTTTTTTTTTTTTCTTACAAAGGCTACAATTTATGTAGATTATATCACATCAGATTGCATATTACTTTCTATAATCACACAGTTTTCCTACTTGGTTGTGTGAGTCAGCACAGGCAGGAGGCAGGAACAACCACAAACCCACAGAAGAAATGCAAAATAAATTTATTTTCATTACCTTGTCAACCGGGGCATCCCCAAAGTAGTACTTGGGCAGAGGCACACAAATGGAGACACAGGCACTGCTGAGCTCAGTCCATGCTAGAGGATCACTGAACCTGGTGGCTTCACCATACAATTAGTATGATATATGTATTTTTCCACACTCCAGCTGCAGGTCACTTGAGAATGTTTATAATCATCCTTGCCAATATTCTGCTGTTATCCCACATTCCACGCACACACAAACATGCTCAAGGGATCACTTCTGCTGGGGCTGTTAAAACCGGAGGTGTCCATGGGGCCTAGCAGGATTCAGGGCAGAGTAATTTACGGAGGCACGCAATAAACACATTCAGAAAAGAGAATAAATGTACCCCCACAATAATGCTTTGAATCAGTTGTCCCACCCATCCCGTCAGGGAATTAAACCACTCAGCTAGCCAGGCACCATCAGTAGAGTGATTTGATACATTAAGTTCTGGGGATGTTGAATGCCATCCTCTATGCTGGCTGATTCATCAGTTATGTTGAAGCAACATAACTGCTTTCAAAATAGATGCAGCATTTATGGTGTCAAGGGAGAAGATAGTCCACCACGAATTGATTTGGTAATGTTCCTTTGGCGTATAGCCATTACCTACTCAGAAAAAATAGCGATGAAGAACATTAATATGAAAAGCACTTAGCACAGTATAATCCTGTAATACAGCTGCTGGGGTTGGCGTGCCAATGGAACACATCAAAATATCTGCAGCTGTTAATCCTCCCTCAATACAAAAGGCAGATGAGTTAGTTACAGTAGAGGCCAACCATATCCAGGTATGTACACATTGATCTCATGGAAATGTATCTAGGACAGATGCTGATAGATTTAGATTATGAGATAAGATTGGGTAATAGGTTGGTGATAGTCTAGGTAATAGGTTACAGGTTGGACTTGATGATCTCTATTGTCTTTTCCAACCTTGTTAATTCTGTGATTCTGTGATAGTACAAGACTACGAAGCTCAGCAAGCCAACCTGTGCTAAGGGAGAAAACAGCAGTCTCCTTCCAGGAATATGTATGACATTGCTCCAGCTCCTTCAGCAAGTATTACTCCAGCTTTGAAAACCTGATGTGAGGTAGTTGCCCACACAGATTGGAGAGCTATGGCTTGTGCCTTTTCAGGTTGAATGTCAATTTAATGTTGGGTTCATAGCACCAACAACACCATTCCAGTGCTATCTCCTCTAGATAAGGCACATCGAAGATACATGGAATACAAGACCTCAAGAATCTGATATGAACAGAGGATGTAAAATAAGAGGAGAAGTTGGAGTACAGATCCATACAGCATTCTCAGAGGTTATTATATGAATGTTCACATCTAGAATAATAGGTCATGTTCCCACCGTGCAATCTGTCCGTGTAACCAATTCAATTTTCCCTGCAGTTAATATTCTGGGAGAGACACCTTCTGACAGAATATCAATCCTCACCATGTTTTGTACTGGAGGTGTTGTAATAGAGTGTTTGATTATGAATATTCCATCTGTTTAACAAAAAACCTGATTTAGTAAGATGCAATCTCCAATGTTGTACAGTTTTAGTACTGGTTAGCTTTTCAGATTCTTCCTTCAACACTCCATTCATTCTTTCAATCAAGCCATTGGCTTGGGGATGGTAGGCAATATGGAATATCCAATCTATTCTCAGCCCTTGAACCGAAACTTGGAGATTTTATGTCCACTAAGTGTGTTCCTTGGTCATTTCTTATTTGGTGAGGAGGTTCGTAGTGGCAAATGAGTTGTTCTAATGCTTCAGTTGTGCTAGTGAGTTTGGTAACAAATGGTCTTGACACTGTATCGACAGCAGTGAATACATATCACTACCCTCTTGAAAGGGGGCAGAGGGTCCATGTAATCAACCTGCCACATATTCAAGGCCCACTGACCCTTTTTTATTTTCCCCATCTTCCCCCATATAATGCCCTTAAATGTAGCTACATAAAAATAGCACAATTATGTGCACATGCTTTATAAAAATGTAATGGCAGAGGGTTTTGATAGTGAGCAGTGTCTCATGCGCACACAGTGTGAGCTAATTGATGTCCACAGGCTATACCAGCCTTTGAGTATGCTATTTAGCAGAGGTGTCGTGCTTTAACCCCAGATGGCAATTAAGCACCATACAGCTGCTTGTTCACTTGCCCCCTGCAGTGGGGTGGGAGACAATCATAGAATCATCTAGGTTGGAAAAGACCTTTAAGACCGTCAAGTCCAACCATTTACTCTACCAAGTCCATCACTACACCATGTTCCCAAGCACCACATTTATACGACTTTCAAATGCATCCAGTGATGGTGAGAGAATCAAGGAAAAAAAAAAAAAGTTAAGAGAGTTTAATAGGACAGAAAAGGAAAGGAAAATAATAATATACAAAACAAGCCACGCACAATACAATTGCTCACCACTCGCTGACTGATCCCCAGCCAACCCTTGAGCCATGGTGTCCCTCAGCCAACTCCCTCCAGTTTATATACTGGGCATGACGTCATATGGTATGGAATACCCCTCTGGCTCATTTGGGTCAGCTGTCCGAGCTGTGTCCCATCCCAGCTCCCGGTGCACCCCCAGCCTCTCCTGGCAGGAGTGTATGAGAAAGTGAAAAGTCCTTAACTTAGTATAAACATGGCTTAGCAACAACTAAACCATCAATATGTTATCAATATTATTCTCATCCTAACTCCGAAGCACAGAACTGTGCCAGCTACTAGGAAGAAAATTAACTTATTTCAGCTGAAACCAGGGGAAGAGGTCATATAATCTACTTCCCTATTATTCTGTGACTCGGGCAAACCATCTTTGTTGCCATACATCTGCCCCCCTACATAAGGCATGTTTGCACATACCAATCCTCTTAGGCCCAGCAGTTGTGAGGCTTTTGTTTACAACCCAACCATCAGTACCTTCACAGTAATGTGCTTTTCCTTCCAGGATGGCAAGGAGATGTTGCAATCAATTGAGCCCAGTGACTAGATGCCTGTACACCTGTTTGTCAGAATCTAATTCCTGGAACTGGAGCACATTCAACTGCTCTCCATTCCCTTTGTCCAGTTGCCATGTATGTTGCGCTTCTGTCAGCAAACCAGGTGTCTTTTTTTTTTTTTTTTTTGGTACTCTTCTATTAACTTGTCTTAATGGGAAGCTTCCGTCACAGAAGATGCAGGGTTATCTCCAAGGTGAAGGGTTTCCCCTAGCGTGGGCATACCTTTAAACGGTACCGTTTGTGGAAGAGTGGTGTGTAGAGTGGTCACTTGTGGTTTTCCCAGTAGAAATCATTGCTTTAAACAATGTTTCTGTTTCCAGCATGTGGCTGCTGGAGCTTGCATGGGCCCTAAGGATACCATCAGTAACCGACCCATGAATAGGTACAGGGGTGTGTACAGTCACTTTATCTTGGCCTGTGACTCTTGTGCCCAAACCACAGCTTCAGAGTATAATGTACAGCAAACATTTGCAATGCCTTAGATCAAAATCCTACAGGTTCTTTCTGACTTTTTGGGGTGAGTCAGCTGCCACAATCCCCACAAGACTATAGTATCTAGAATTGTTACTTCTAATTCAAAAGGATATCCTCACTTAGGAGCATATAATTGCTTGTGCTGAATCAAAGCATTCTTTTGCAAACATCAGTCTTCTTGTTGCTTGGTCCACTGCCAAACAACCTGCTTCCCAGCTAACGTCTGCAGAGGGCGCATTAATACCACCAGATATGGAGTAAAAGTTCACTGCTCTGTAAGCCCCAAGAAGGTCTGTAGCTGGTTTATGGTCGTTGGTTCAAGAAATTGCTGGAGTGTTTGCTGTACATTATTTGGTATTTCTCTAATCCATCCATATCAAACTATTCCCAAAAATTGTACAGCAGTACTAGGGCCCTACACTGGATTAATGGCTCAGCTCCAGCCCTGCAAAAGTGCTTTCAACAATTCAGCAGCTACTTCAATTTCTTGTTGTGACTCTGCCATAATCAATGGATCATAAATATAATGGTGAACAGTATCGGCACCTGGTCATAGTGATACATCAGCTGTCATTGTTTGGCAGCAAATGGAGGAACTGTGTTTGTATCCCTGAGGCAGTGCTTGAAAAGCATATTGCTCTTGTTGCCAGGTAAAAAGCAAACTGGTTTTGGCTTTCTGAAGCAATGGCCATTGAAAAGAAACCAAGACCTATCAACACGTACCAGGTTTGTGCATTTTTGCTAATTTGTGCTATGAGTAACTATGTCTGGTACCACAACTGCCAGTGAGGGAGTGACTTCATTCAATTCTTCGTAATCCACAGTCATTCTCCAAGTGTCGTCTGGTTTTCAAACAGGCCAAACAGAATTATTAAAAGTAGTATTGGTTGTTACAACAATTCGCTCTTGTTGAAGTGCCTGAATGATTTGAGTAATTTTCTCCTCCTCCCTAGAATACAATATTGGTTTACAGTTACCACCTTGGCAGGCATGGGCAGGACAACAGGATCCCACTTTGGGAACCCACACAAGACAGTTGCAGATCAAATAGCAAATCCTGCCTGAGAAGCCCCAAA
>WEIS01010884.1:41826-65258 GCA_013389965.1 Todus mexicanus
TCCCTCAAGGTATTTGCCAGGATACCTAGATTACCAGCAGCATTTATGACTGCTGGTATAATAAGGGGTTTTAGTGAGGCAGGCGCTCCCCTCAAAAGCTGCATTTTGATACTTCTCGTTCCTCCTACTCTCTCTAGATTGGATCCCATAATCAATACACTAGTCATCCCCATCTGCCACACTAAATTAATACCTTCCTCCACTGTACACCAGTTTCCAAGAGACAACACTAATTCAGCAGGTTTTAACATATACTGTTAAAACTGCTGCACTCAACCATTGGTATAGTGTAGGAGCAATAATATCTTGCCCATCAGCATCTCTGATATTTTCCAACTGAGTGTATCCTTCTTGTATCCAATAATCACTGGCTATAGGGTTTAATAAACATTTTTTACCCATTATTAAACAGATAGATGCGGTTCTACTATCCCAAGCTCATAAAATCCATGCCTGTATGCCTTCCGCACTCTTTTGCTGACAGATCTCTAAAAATCCCCTTAACTCCTTAAGGGTGTAAGTACACATGACTTGCATTCCCCTACCTGCTTGCTCCTGCTGCCCCTTCATTTGTTTGGGGGATTGTGCTTCTACCACCTCCCTGCCTTCTAAATCCAGTTCACAGTCAACCTCAGAGACTGAGGATTCACTCCAGGTATTTCCATCCCATTCCTCAGGAACCCAGGGCGGGTTTGTGGTGAGAGCAAAAATTTGGGAAATCTAAAACTTACGTTTTCCATATCTGTCCCCTTGTTTATTAGCGACACGTACTACCAATTGGTCTACAGTACCTTGCAGCCCACGGCACCGCCCTGCTTCTGTAGTTATCTCTTCTTGCGTGATTGCCTTTGCATCTTGTAACATTCCAACTTCTTTTTCCAGTTGTCTTATTTTACTCTGTAATGCTACAACCTCACAACTGAGAGCTCTAAGACCAGTAACCAATAACCATTCCAATCTGCCCACTAACTTGCAAGAAGACTCTGACGCCACTTTCCACAGCAACACACACACAGCCATTTCAGTCGTCTGGGGGATAACAACTGCCTCGTCATCTATTTCAGGCCATGCTTCTGACGGAGCCCACATAGCCAGGGAAGTGACCACTGGGGTCCAGTGTTCAGCACTAAGCCATCCTGGAATACAGAGTCACTGCCGTGGTCTCCCCGGTTTGACCTGTTTGCCAGTCAAGGCATGGCTGTTCCGCAGTCCTGTTGATTACACCTAAACACGTGAGTCAGCACAGGCAGGACACAGAAACAGCTGCAAAACTACAGATGAAATACAAAGACTAAATTTATTTTCGTTACCTTGCCAACCAGGGGATCCCCGAAGCACAACCTATGCGGAGGCACATGTGCAGGGACACAGGCACCATGGAGCTCCATCCTTCCGAGAGAATCATCAAACCTGCTGTTTCTGCCTGTATTTCAGGGACTCGCATGGGCACAGTTTACCACCATGCTTTGATCTTTCCCACAGCAGGGCAGGAATCTCAAGCATATCTGATAGGTTGCCTCCAAGTCTATCACGGGCCTATGTTATCTAAACACAGATGTTCTTCTTGTCAAACACACAAGGCTAAACAACATTTAGTTTGATATATATGTTTCTCTACACCCCAGCTGCAAGTCACTTGAGTATGTTTATAATCCTCCTTGCCAACCTTCCATTATTATCCCACGCTGGTTGTTCATACATCACAATAAAAACACAGTGCCACAGGAGCCAGGGAGAAGAGGAAAAAAACTTGAGTGCTTCGCAAACGTGAAGAAAACGTACTGCATTCCAGATCCCAGTGTCTTCTCAAGAGCTATAGGCTGCTGAAAAGTGCAATTGGAGACTGCCAGGAAAAATGTAGGTATTTTCTGTTGTTTTCAGTGTTCCCAGTTTGGCCGCATTTGATGGAATTCTGCTTTTTCAGGTAGCATCTCTCAGGACATGAAGTTCTTGAGAAATGCAAATCAAAATGTGCAGCCATTTATGTTACCAGTTTGTTCATTGAAAAGATGTTTAATACGCACTGTCTTTTGCCACCTCTCTTCACAGATATTCACAAAATCCAAACATTTGCAGGTGAAGAAAAACAGACTGTAGGCAACAGCCTTGCAAGGTGTAGGCTAACAGGCTATAGGAGAGCCTACCACACTGTGGGCACAAACCACAGCTGGATGTTGGACTCTGATGGCAGAGACAATGTACTGTCGTGCATTGAAGAGCACAAATTGAGCACCTGTCCATACTGTTGTTGCCAAAGTGATGTCACCACTATCTGAAGCTGTTTGCAGTGCTTTCCTAAGTGTGAGGACAAAGAGGGGTGGCTAAGGACACAGAGATGAGCTTCCAGTTTGTGGGAACTGGGTGTGAAGTGGGATGGTGAGTGAGAGCTTGGAGGTCAGGGTCAGTCTTTGGAGTTCTGCTGGAGGAGAATGAAAAGCAGGCATCTGTGACTGTGATTGAGGAAAGGAGACACACTAAGGGAGAAGAAAGGTAGTTTGGCCGATTATGTTAGAAGCAGTGAGAGAAATGTAGCTGCAGGAAACTCTCCTCTGAATCCGCAGTCTAGTAAAATAAAAGCTTTTGGCTGTCTATAGTAACTGAAGAGCCAACAAGGCTGGAGGTCCCTATGCTGTCATGTATACATATGGGCTGGCACAGGAGCAGAAGCTGCTGCCACTGATGGCATTTTCCCAAGCAGATGAACTTTAGGATTCCATGGTCTGTAGACTAGGCATAGAGGACAATCAAGCTTAGACTCCCTTCATATTTGTTATTCTTGGGAGGCCTTTCAGAGGATATAGCAGTACCACAGAGAAGTCTCGATGATAGCAAGATGCTTGAAGCAGGATGAGGAAATACCTGTTGAACAAATACTGGTAAGGTGATCTATATAAATTAATAGATGACATGAGGTATGGTTTATCCAAAGGAGGGAAAGTCTGACAAACAAGAGTAACAAACAGAATGACTTGTGAGAAAGACAATTTCAGTTTATTGTCAAAATACTTTTTTCCCTCTTTTCTAAGCAAGAATTTCAGATAACTTCTAACATGGACTAACAGTTTCTCTTCTAAGAGGTCACTACAATTTCCCAGACATTGGTGATCATTTGAGACAGAGCATGTTCGTGACAGATAAAGTAATTTTTGAGATTCCTTGTTCCCAAAATCCCACCCGGGTCTACAGAGGTTGTCACATCATGCAAGAAAGTCATCCCATGAATTAGATGACCAATTTGTTGCATAGTCAGTCCTGAACTTCAGAGCTGCACTTCAGAAAAAGCTTTTATTTCACACAAGCTTGCTTGCTTAGGCTTGTACTTAACAGTCTAGAAACAAAATAGTGGTGGTTATTTTTTTAAAAACTCAGAGAAGTAGCCCATCCGCACTACATTGTATCCCCACATGCCACAATTTTCACTTCTGACAAATATTGCAAAAAGCTGCATCAGTAAATGGAGAAAAACTAATCTTACCAGTGTTCCATGTTGGAATAAATAAAGGGCTACACTCTTGAATAATTATATTGAGGTACACTTCCCCCTCCCCCATATCACATCACAGAGACCTTTTTGTAGAATAACAGATTTCTACCCTAAAAGATCAAGTGTGCTGTATATGGGAATAAGCCAGTCTCATCAGGGATCGCGAGGGGTGTGGTACTGCATGTCATGTCCATGGCTTGCAGGTAGATAGATATAAGCTACCCCAGAGCCACACTTTGACTTCTGCACAACTGCATGACCTCTGCTCTCAGCCACAGGCTCCCTGGTGCACACAGCTTTGGTGTCCTAAGATCTCCTCTCTAAAATGCGCTTCTACTTTGTATTAGGACTCTACTACAAGGTAAATACATTTAAATCCTTATCACTCCCTAGCTTGTGAAGGCTGTACTGACTATATAAATCCAGGCTTTGCCTTTTTTTAATCCTTTTCCTTACACTGCAGCTCCCAGTTGGCACAGTAATTTACAACAATCATCATTTTGCAGGCAGTGCATTACAACATCCTGATTGAGGAGAGAAGGATGGAACCTTCTTTCAGACTCCACTAGGGCAGCTTCTCAACTGGTGATGCTGCACTGGGCACTATCCGTTCTTTCACCAGTTTGAAACTGGCCTAGAAATCAGTTTATTTTTTTTCCAAATGAAATTACCAGTGACATTTCTAGCACTCTTTTCATGCTGGGTTGCAGAAAAATGGACACAAATTCCTGCCTTCAGGAGCTAAATATGTGTATTTCACTGGATTTTAAAGAAGACATTAGTTTACTACTGAGATGTCCAAGAAGAAAAATGGAGTTACACAGTTCTTAAATATTGCTCACTGTGAGAACGTTCTTCTTCAGAGGGCAGGTAGGACATTTTGTTTCCTGTATTTCTTGATTGTTGTCAGATTTAATCAATTGTTTTTGACATCTATTTATGTTTTTCACCCCAAAAAATTAGTTTTTACCATCTAAACGCAGAACTCGGTTTTGCTTTTTTTTCAAGAGGTAGTGAATATGCAGAAGCTTCTGTGAGCTACGTGTCCTGACTGATTTTTACTTACTTTGCTCCTTCAGTAGCTAGCATCTTTTATATCAAAGGCTGGTACATTAACAGAGCAGTATACTACTGACAGAAGCAACTCATGTACCTTGGGGTTGGTCTTTTTCTCTTCTGTATATACCCCCTTACACACATATACGCACACATTTGGATTCACTATTAACAGGCAATTTCCAACTAAAAATCAATGACATTTTGCATTAGCATTGTTGGGGGAACTGATTGACCCTTAAAAGGTTGGCTGCACATTATGTGAAAGAACCTAACTGCTAAGAGCTGTATTTGCAACTCGTGCTTGTTCTGCTGGGGAAACACTATCAAGGCTTTTACCTTGTCTTCCAGAACAATACACGCCATAGCACTTCTTTATCAAACACCTCCATATTTTACTCTGTTGAATATTTATTAACTCACATCAGTACAGCCACAGTCATGATCCAGTAATGAGTATCTTCAAGATTTTAATGCTGCACTCTGGTTTGAAGTTACTAACACCTTTTTAGAAACAAGAAAATTACCAGCTTGATATCAGAAGACCTTTCTAGTCTCAACCATGACAGAAATAACTTCTGAGAGTTATTTAGAAGATAAAGTAAAAGGAGGGAGCTCAGAAAGCTAATATAATGTCATTTGTACATTCCATAGCTAATGCAATTTGTAGTTGTGGGGTTTTTTGTGAGTACTGTAGTTATTTTAAATAAAACAATAAAACAATTCCTCATCGCCACTGCAAATTTTACACTTTTATTGTTGAAGTCCATCGTTTTCATCTTCCCTTAAGAAAAGCCAACAATGCATCATTTTGAACCACTTCAAATGTACTACAGCAACAGCTTTGTTGGAGCAGTGACTCCTGCTATAGATGGCTTTTCCAGAGCTTTGTGGGATCCAAACAACACCTGACAAGATGTATTTGCTTGTAATATTATGAAGACATTATCCCTGTGCTGCACACACAAGTGGCCTCTCTCTGCTCCAGGAAACAACTGAAGGTTTAGGAAGCTACCACAGCACGGAAAACTGTAGCCAGTCCATAGGAATCACTGGACACAGAACTGCTAGTAGAAATAAGGTAGGATGAACCTGAGTTTTATCCTGATCCCGTGTTTTTTCCAGATTTTAGGCAAGGCTTTTCTGCACAGAACCTTTTCAAGAGTTGTGCTCAAGCCTGTAGCTGTAATGCCCAGTGTTTGCTGAAGTCTCCTAGAGCATGCTTTGCTTCAGCCCATCACTGCTTCTCTAAGCTTATACAATTTTGCCTTTTTCTTTTCTAAAATGTTCTTCATCCATGTTTGACTGTTCTTGGCCTTCTATACCCCTTGAATTGTGAAGAAACATATAGGCTAAAAATTTTCTTTCCCCTTGCTGTGACTATTCTGTTGTTCCTTTCCCTTTTTCTCTCTTCTGTACTTGCTGAAGCTTGATCTTCAAGAATCTGCGTTAGCCTGCCTCTCATACCTTACTGCCGTTCTGCGCATTCACTGTACTTCTCAGTAATCTCCCTGCTTCATCTTTTCTGCCATTATTCTGTGCCTTCTTTCAGGCCGAGCCTTATGCATGAACCAGTGTCACTCTGGTTCCTCAAAACTCTGTCTTCACCAAATCCATGTCTTTGCCAGTTCTTTTAACTGATTTCCAGGAACCTTCCAAACCTCCTCTCATCAAGCTATAGCTCCTTGCATAACCATCTTTCATTTAAATTAAGACAATAAATTACCGTCTCTCCAGTATATAAACAGTGAAGGCTTGTAAATGCCACAGAGCCTTACGAATGTATTAATATAATCACCAAAGGGCTCCAATTCTAAGGTGGACTGGGGCTGTTTACATCTGACAGTAGTAAGAATGAACTTTGAACATAAAGGAAGCACAGAATGAGTTAATAGAAAGCAAAATTTAGAAAAATATGTAAGCTGAAAACCATTCCTAATAAAAGAAAAACCAGAAATTAATCTCACATCTAACTTCAATGATTCTTGGTTTACAGTAAACCAACAGTAAACTCTGAACCAGCCCTGTAACTGTATGATTCATTAAGCATCAGGATGACAACACTCTCTGTCTTCAGCGTGGCGAAAGTTTGTGTATTTTTCCTCCTCTCCTGCTGCTTTGGATGTCTTTAGCAGAGACATCCGTATCTATACTTGTTGACCAATAAAGTCACAACCACAAAACCTCTCTATGGAGGAAATTTCTAATAGAGGAAAGTAACTTTGAAGTTGGATGTGTGACTGAAAATTAAGCATGTTTTCCTTAGCATAATTACATACACACCAAAGTTGTTTCCATTAAGAGAAAACAGAGCCTGAAGCTGTCATACTCTTAAGGTTTGGTAGTGAAAAATTGAGTCAAGCACTGCACTGCTGACAAAACTGAGCAACGAAGCACTTCTGCCTCCTGCTAGAGGATGATGGCAGTAGGGTGATGATACGGGGGTATCTCCATATCAGTTGTCTAAGTAAGTATCATTATAAGCACTATTAAACATAGAATCGTAGAATGGTTTGGGTTCGAAGGGACCTCAAAGATCATCTAATTTCACCCCCCTGCCATGGGCAGGGACACCTTTCACTAGACCAGGTTGCTCAAGGTTCATCCAGCCTGGTGCTGAACACTTCCAGGGATGAAGCATCCACAATTTCTCTGAGTGACCTGTTCCACTGTCTCAACACCCTCACTGTGAAGAATTTCTTCCTAATATCTGGCCTCAATCTATCCTCTTCCAGCATAAAGCCACTACCCCTTGTCCTATCACTACAAGCCCTTGTAAAAAGTCGTATTTCAGCACATTTCAGCAACATATTTCAGCATATTTAATGTATTTCGCTACATCTCATAGTGTAAAATGTGATCATGTAGCAACATCAGTGGGTTACACACTAGCCAAAACCTGAGCCTCAACCCAAACTCACCTTACACCAGACGTGGGGTTTAGATAAGCGTCAAGGCTATTCGTAGCCAGAGAAGAAATTCAGCCCACGCTATCTTTAAGTTTAATCTCACCTACCTGCATGGACAAGATGATGTGCATATAAGCCAAGAGTTTCCAAAGAGCTCCCCATATAGCCTGTAGCAGCATCAGGTGGCCAGCACCGGGGAAACAAGCTCCCTCCTACAGGCACTTCATGAGAAACAGTGTGAAGAACTGCAGAAGCTGCAGACATCAGAACTGTAATTTTCTCCAACACTGCAATTTTTCCACTTAGATGACATCCTCATTTGTAAACAATAAAGTCTGAGAATTTTCCTGTCAGGGTGGTGGCATGAAGACTAGTTAGTATTTATGCAGAGCTTTGGAAGGGACAGTACCTACCATGAAAATGACACTGCACTCTATGTTTCATGTGATCAGCTCTGGAAGAAACATCAAAGCAACACTCATGAGACATTTAGCAGCTGCAGAATGTTTTTCAGTATCTCTCCATAACAGTATGTAAGTCGGATCAATATTGGTATTATCTGAAATGATCAACTTTATCCAGTTAGGTTTTCATTTAATTAAAAAAATCCAATGGTTTTTTAAACGTATTTAGCATTCAAAAATTGTACAAAGTTTGCTGCGCACCAGTTAATCCCACCCTTGCTCCAGTGAGTGCAGCTGGATTCATCTTCTCTATTTTGCTTCTCATTCACTCTGCTTATAATCTGGTTCTCCAAGAATTTTAGTTTCCTGGGGCAGGTTGCAAGTGAGAGAGAAGTAGCAGAAGCACGCATAAAAATGATACTGGGAAAAGTTTAGGATTATTTTCAATCTTTTAGTCTCAGCATTGAGATGCCAACATGGGATGGATATGTAAGTATGCTTTAGTTGCCTCTAAAGTGAATTAGTAAATTTTGCAATGGAAACGGAGATTAGTAGGTGGTTTATGGCATTCGGTGGGTTGCCATACGCTGTTGGACAAATCTTTTGAAGGAGATTTTAATCAACTCAAAAGACAATATGGCAACTGGCAGCCTTTTTCTTTATTGAAGCAAAGTCACAGCATTTTTTCATCACTATTCCCCTCTTGTGAAGGGAAGAGTTAAAACGAAGGCCCCTGAAATTTACATTACTAACAAGTAAAGGATTGAAGAAAGAGATTACAAGCATATTTCTCTAAAATAAATAATCTACAAAGAGTGCCTTTTTCTTCTTAAAAGCAATCTAAAAATGTATAAATTCTACGGTAGGGAGATCAAAAGATATTTTAACAACTTTCAATATTTACAAACAATACAAAAACTGAGCACGCCATCAAATGATGCAAAATTCTTCTTAAAAATTAAAAGCTTCATTCCTACTAAGAACCAAAAAACTCCAGCCAACATTTCAATTTTAATTAATGGTCTTCTTTACAAATGGAAAACCGTTAAATGTTTTTATTATCTGTAAAATATACAATAAAAATGAACCTCACTAAATTATTAAGGTTAAAAAAAAGAAGAGAAATACTGCAGGCAAATCAAGAAGGAAGTAACTGTAACTTATTCTTTGGTAACCAAAAGTTAGCAAGTATCTGTATTTCAAGTGATGAAAAGTAATAATCTTCCCATTTTGACAAATGGAAGACAGATTCTGGCAAAACACAACACCCGAGGTTCAATTTTGAAAGACAGGCTCCACCTGCAGCTCCATAGTGCAAGTTCTCAAAGTCAAACTTTGCTTTCCAATTCAGAAACATAACCCTTTCAAACTCTGGCAGTACACTGCTTAATTCCTCTCCCACTTCTCTGTTGCCTGCTCGTATCCTCCGCACACATCCAGTTGTTCCAGTTCTCTAAGGGAATACTCTAGTCAAGGAAGCAATTCGCTCGGAAATGAGTATTTCACCAAGCGTACCTATGTGGCTGCACAGCAGCTAGTAGTGTGTTACAAAACTTGGCTCCCTGTCCCACGTTAACTACGTATTTCATTTTCCCTCAGGAAAAAACCCCAAACCAGTACCCTGGACCAAGTAATAACCTGGTGACCTAATTGCTTTAGCAGGACACGCTTCATCAAACATTGGGGGCATACCCCAGTACAAGCCATGGAACCCCAGCACCTACCCTGCTACCTTCAAACAGGTGAACGTGCCTCATCGTGCCTCTCTCCGCTTACCGAACGCACTACGCTGCACCGCTACAACGCTTTTGATGCAAATGTCCAGCTTGTACCGCAGGAGCCTTCCCATTCCTCTTTTTCACGCTGATTCCTAAATTTTGCTTGCACAATTGCAGTCTCAAGAAAAAGAAAAACTTCACACCCCTACAGGCTCTGAGAAAACACCCCTCCCCCCCAACAAGAGGACTTCTAAGGCTTTACACAAAAAATTCAACTGTTAACTTTCTTTAAGCCACAGACCACTCATTCAAAGCAAGTCCTCCCCACCCCAACCCAACCATGCAGAACTATCATCGCTTTAGCATTTAAACACATACATGCAGTTCATGGAATAAATGCTCAGCAAAGTAAACTTGTCCTGG
This sequence comes from Todus mexicanus, assembly GCA_013389965.1. NCBI lineage: Eukaryota > Metazoa > Chordata > Aves > Coraciiformes > Todidae > Todus > Todus mexicanus. Next base: position 51,821 of record WEIS01010884.1, read on the forward strand.
TCTGGGCTTTCGTCTGGAATCTAGACCTCTGTAATTTTCTAGACTAATATCCAACGCCTTCTGTCATTGCCTTTTAACTTTCTTCAGCTGCAGGGCTTAGATACTTCCTTGAAGTATCTGGCTGAGTCATTAAGTCTAGATGGGTTGGATCCAAGGTCTCCTTGCAGCCTTCCTCCTCAGCATATTGAAAGTCACTCATGTCCATGTCATCAGTGTTAAACATGTAAAGCTGCCTCTCTTGCTGCTCTTCCAAAGTCCTTCGGACCCTGCCCTCTGACTGTTCCACCGCTTCCCCATCTCCTTCACTAATGACAGTCATGGGGCTGCTCTGGATGCGGTTGCGGACATTGTACTTGCTGCTGGCAGCAGAGGGGGGGGTTCGTGACCGGCCGTACCTAGTGCCAGAAAAGGACATGCTCCTTGGCATCAGGCCCTCACTCTTGGCCCACTCTTCCTGGGCCCGTTTGCTCTTGCTGGGTGAGCAGCTGGCAGGGTTGTCCGAAAAGTCAGGAGAGGCATCTGTCTTTGTTCGGTGGAACCGCGGGTCCGTGTTCTTCAACATCTCTGCTGCAGACATGCGGGAACTGGTATCACAGCGGCTCCCTTTCTTCAGCAGCAGGGCTTTGAAGTTGTCGTTGCTGGTGCTGCTCTTGCGAACACTTCTCTGAATTGATCCAGCTTGTTTGAGGGTAGCTAAGGTTGGGGAAGCACCAGTGGGAGTTACGGGGGGTGATGGGGAATGGTTGCGGGTACGGTCGTCTTCGGAATCTTTACGGCCAAGGACTTTCCTTTTGGATCTGAGTTTGAAAAACAAACATGAAAAGTTGAAACCTTTTACCTCCCCTAATTAAACTCAGCTTACAGGGATGGCGATGAATTAAGCTAAAGCAGAGAGAGGGATGAGGGAGAAGTAATCTAAATCTAAAGCATGAGTAAGAACACCACCAAAACTGTATAGGCATTAATTCAGGTACTGGAGGGTATAAACTAAGCTTATTCTCTTCTTCTGCAAATCTGGAACAATGGAACTACTAAAACCAGCAATACTGACGTTCAAAACACTTCAGCAAATTTAGTGAAACAGGTTTTCCGGATTCAGTATTCAACTAATGCATTACAAAGATTATACTCAATGCCATTTGTCTGTTAGTTTGATTTGATTAAAAATGTCATCTTGAGTATGTTAGTGGTTTTTGTTTTGCTTCACTGTTTCATTTGACGCTCTCTGGAGAATCAGAAACGTGGTTTAGTGCACTTGCCTTTAGAAAAGGATATTGCAATGCACTGCTGCTGAAGTTAAGATGGAGCAAAGGTAGCCACACGTAACCATTCTGGATCTGAGTTTTCCAACTTCTATTAAGGTGTAAAGACAAAATGCACAGTTCTGTTGGTGCTCTGTCATTGCAACTGTTTGACTAAACGGAGAGACCAACTTCCTGACACGAAAGTTATCTTTCCAAATGAAAGGGTGGAGTGTTTTTCAATTTAAATGTAAAGTGAAGGGATAACAAAAACAAAATTGTGAAACAATGAAAGTAAGTGGAAACTAGACTTCTATTGCCTCATTTTCACATTATCATAAATTTTAAAAGAAAAAAATGTACTACATTCCTGGCATCTGTAGCAAAGCTGATTTGCTTTGTTGCAGGCTAAGTAAGAATTCACTCAAAAAGATTGTATAAAAGCTAAATTTACATATTTTGGCAAAAGTTTAAAACAAGTTAGCAGACTTGTTGCAAATACAAGATTATCACGCTGTAATTTTATCTTAACTTTTATCAGATGTGTTAAATACAGACTGTTCCCCGTTGCAAAACAAATTTCTATGTCATGTGATCTGTAGCTGCACTTTCTTAAAGGTCTCGAGATTTTGCGAAGGCAGCCTCCAATGTCTTTATGCAATGTTGCCTATGCGTAGTAATAAAAAAAGTCCCAGAAAACGAAGTAGCAGGATCCATCAGTTGGGTAGGCGGCTGCAACAGACTTTGCTACAAACTCTGCCAAGGCTTTGGAGCGATCCTGTCTCTCTTAAGTCATGGAGTTTATGCACAGATCTTTTATACCTCCCACAGGCAGCTGTAGCAGCGGCTATTTTCAGCTGCTGCTGCCTCTACCTGCCTTTCCAAAAGCAGAATGTAACACTGACATCCATTCCACCTGAAGGTGAATGGACACTAGAAGATAGCACAGGGATAAAATTATTTTGGTAGCAGCAAATGTAAGAACCTTGCCTAGATTTAACTAGCACCGCTGCCAGCAAGTGAATTTGGTGCTTGGATGCCCTGTGAGTCTGAATGTGTGTATGTGTTAGCTCCGGGAAAAAGATTTCCCTAGGGAAACCTTGGCTGCCTGTGGGTATCTTTAAACACTACAACACTGGGGTTGTACTGCTGCCAAAATCCAAATGAAATTCCAAGTAAACAGAAAGCAAAATTCAATTGCAAAGACCTGCAGGGAAACAGCTACCCTGGCTTGAACTGATTCAGTAAGCCTGTGAATGCAGTGCAGAGCAGTTAGTTCATTGTCACCATCTAACCAGCTTTTCTCGGTATGTATGAACTATAGCAGAAACTTTAAATTAACAACCAAATTTGGTTTGGGTGGTTTTTCAGACAGGAACAAGATATATATTCAAACAAAACTGTGACTTAAATTTCTTCCTGTCCTTAACACACACGCTCCACTAAATTTCTTGTCTTGCTTCAAAGCACGTATTTCAGAGTGTCAGTCACTGAAATAATTCCCTTTAGAAACAGGAGGAGGAAAATTAAAATGTTTTTTATTAATTACAAACCAAGGAAGATAGTGGTCTAAAGTCAGCAAAAGCAAGGTCTTAATAACAAATGTGCCAAGCAGTTTTAACTATGTCACATCCAGTTCCATTGTCCATTTCCCCATAAACTCATGAACCACATGTATGTGCACACACACAGAGATCCACTCTCTATCTGCACACATAGGGGAGAAAGGCTACTGGTCAGAATATTTTGTTTTAAAAACCAGTTTGTTGCAGTCCTAGGAAACTCTGTGCAACATGAATGCAATAGACCATTTCTAGAATAGCTCCTACAGACAAAGTCCTAAGGGGTAACTGTAAGTTACAAAAAGTCAGTATCATATATACATAATTTTTGTAACATCTGAAATAGAATTGTTTAAAATGCTTGTCCTATCCCACAGTACTCCTGATGCAGAACTCATGCACAGATACGCAAACTGACTACACACTTAGGTAAAACCTACACAGATGCTGCCAAGCACTTTCTGTGACCAGTTCAAAGAGATGACTCCTCTACATTTTGAAGTAAAAGACAAAGCCACAAGATGGCACTACCACTACATCGATTCTAGTCTAAAAGCAAGCTCAATAGTTCGAAGAGTGGTAATGGTCTTCTGTGTGTACTGTTTAAATGGTGCACATGTTTAATTTTGTAGTTTTAGGCTTTTTTTTTTTCTTTCTTTTTTTGACAACCTAAAGTGAACAGCACAAAAATCTAGTTGCCTATTCAGGATGATTTTGTTTTTAAGGGAAATGAATAATGCCATTAAGAATAGAGCCAAGTACTGCACATTTCATTCATGAACCAGTTTGACACGAAACACCCGACCTCAGGCTGGATTATGGCAAACTATAATCCAGCGTTTGCCATATGTTTTGCCATATGACTGACATGTTGTGTTACTTGCCAGTTTCAGCCACGCTTGCCATGAAGCATTAGCGTTGAGCCTCTGTCCCAAACTGCACCATATAAGCAGCGAAGAGAGTAAAAAGAGATGGAGAAGAACGAGAATGAAAACAAAAAGATACACAGAAAAAGCAACAGTAGAGTTAATATGGTAGATTGAGAACAGTACAATAAATACTAGATGTAAGTTGATATTTTAAGGGGCAGAATATTTATAACAATCTACATCAATTTAATCTAATAGCTTTTAGTTCAGAATGGACCAAATATATTTGTAGAACAATAAAATGCAAGTTCTCTTTCTTATCTTTTCCATATATAGCCTCAGTAGAAAGCTGATAAACGTGTGCTGTCTGTTAAAGCAAGGACTGCTGTATTTGGGTGTTTTAGTTAAACAATGTTAATTAGTGTTTGAGAGAACGACAAGATGTGACGGTATCGGAAGGGCAATTTCTGCAGTACCTGTGAATGGCTGCAAAAAGATCCTCAGTAGTCCTTGGTCTCGCTGGTGCTGCCACTCCGTCCGTCTCTTCCCCATAATTATTGCTTGGCAGGAATGAACTATTTGCTGTATCCGATTCAAATACCTCCACTACACAGAGAGAAAGAACAACACTGTCAGTCCATAGTGGGAACTCAACAGGCGTACGATTCTGAAACCAGCCCTCGCTGCCTCTAAGGCAAAGCATCTAAGAGACTGAGTGAGTGCACCGTTGTCATTATTGCAATTTCAGAACAACGCCTGCTCAGGAAACTGTAGTGCAAGAAATGCCTGTGCTTGCTCACAGATGCAGGCAGAGAAGAAAATTTATATGGTGCCCGCTAAAATGTAAAATGAAAATTAAGACAGTTAACCCTGGTTTTATAGCATGTTTTAATCCTAGCACCATTAATTAAAGCATAGTTTTCTTTCCATGTCTGCAATAAAGAGAAGTCGGAAAGGAATTAGAAGAAATCTCATGAAGTATTAATTGGATCCCTGCAACTTTATTTAGGCTTTTAGTTGTAACTATTGCAAGAGGTTCTTTTCTCTACAGAAGCCCGTCTGAATGCTAGGATTGCTATTCTCACTCCCCAGCCCCTTAAAAATAGCTAGTGCTGCATCTGAAGAAGAGTCAGGGAAAAGAGACTCACCACTTTCGTTCTCTTGAGAGAGCTGCCCGTCAGCGTTACTGCCGCTGTCTTGGTTGCTGCCTGAACTGCTTCCTTCATCAAAAGCAGACTGCTCCTCCTGCCTGGGTTCTTCTTGAACTGGTGATGCAGCAGGCTGTACCACAAAGGCATTAGCTCCCACTGTCTCAGAGAAGGTGAATCCGTCAGCTCCTCCCTCAGGAACCAGGCTGCCAGAGTCCATCTCGCTAGAACTGAGTCCATCTGTAAGGCAGTTTCTCGCCTGCTTGCAGTGTGCAAGCACAGAGTCTCTCTTAGTTGGGCTTGATGTGCTTCTGACAGCATCACTCTCTTCAGCTATTTTCTCCACTGTAGGATCTAACTGTGGAGGTGGTACAACAAGGAACAGTTTGGGTTTCTTTGAAATAGGAGGTGGTTTCTTGCTCGGCAATACAACCTGAGTCTTGTCAGGAGATGCTGGTGACCCTTGAAGTGATGAGCCAGAATGGAGGTCTTCGCTCTGCAATGAAGACTCAGGTGTGTCTTCAGTCGCTGTCCCCAGCGCGTCAGCTTCGAAAGGCTTGTTTAGACTTACTGCATTCGCAGGTTTTTGATTGCTGTCAAATGAAGGTACATTACTGGAGAGAATGAGGGGAGAATCCCGAGCCAGCGTTTGAACCGAATTTTTAAATGAAGTGGTGTGAGTTTTCATTTCTTCTTCATCTAAGCTGCTACTGAGTCTTAGCGAGAGAGATGGCTTTAGGGAAGAGTGTGATGATGAATTTACAGTACCCTTGTCCTGAGAGGCAGCTTCAGAAGCAGCTTCAGGTGATGGTTCACCTTCTGTCGCTTTTTTCACAGACCTCAGCTGCACCATTTGCAATGCTTTGGTAGTTACTAAGGGCATCACAGGTCTCGATCCATCTTGCTTGTTGAGTGGCTGTTTCACTGGACTGTAGCAAGAATCTTCCTGGTTACGCTTCTTAAAAGAATACTGTGCGTATATTGTCGCACCTTTTGTTAGTTTGGGATCAAGAGGTGGTGCTGGTGGTGGAACAGTTAAGGGCAAAGTAGGAGGAGGAACAGGGGAAGAGAATGAACTGATGGTGGCTTCTTGCGGAAACCACGGGACAGTCTGGACAAAGGAAGAATTCACATCAGCTTCTGGTGGAGGAGGGGGGAACGTGGGAGAAGCTGGCAATGGTGACAGATCCATGCCTTCTGCTGGAGGAGGAGGGGGAGGGGGAGGAGAAAGTTCAGAGCCATGTAGAGGAGGTGTTGGAAGAGGAGGTGGTAGAGGAGGAGCACCAGCATCTGGAGCAGACCTCAGAGTGGGGTCCAATTTCTTCACACTGACACTCCCTTCAGTAGATGTATTTGAAGAAAGTGAAGTGGAAGATGAAGACATGGAGACTGAAGACAGGAGAGAGGATTTCCTTTCAGGCACTTTAGGCTTCAGCTTGGATTTCCCATTTCCTGATGATGCAGATTTTAAAAGTACAGGCACAGGAGTAAGCGCAGTGGGTGTATTAGACTGGCTGGAGTACCCACTCGACGGCGATGTGACTCGGTGGGATTTCTCTGGAGAAGTGCTCTTTGGTTTGGCCAGTCCACTTGGCACTTGCGGCACAGAAGCCCTTGAGCCATCACTGAAGTGGCTGATGCTGTAATCACTGAGAGCAGATGATGTACTGGCAGAATGGGTCACTGGGGATTTTAGTTGGTCGTCTGCCACTGCAGCATAGTCGCTGTAGTAACCCCACTGGTCAGCATACTCTGACTTGATGCTGCTTGTTTCACTCTGAGAGGGGGTGACTGTGCAGATGGAGTAGAGGTTTGGAGCAGTAGTGGACATCATGCTGCTGCTTGCACTGACTGAGCTTTGGCTGCGGGAGCGCAACACCCAGGGATCCTCATAATCGCTGCTGGGGCTCTGAGAAGGGGAGCTGCCATTTTTGCACTTAAGATTCAACTGCAGAGAATGCTGAAGGGTGGCAATGAGGGTTTCATCAAGTACCTGCCCATTGGATTGGGCTTTTTTCTTGGGCATCCTTCTGAGTGAGTCTGTTCTAGATGGTGGCAAAGGTGGCTTCTTTGCCTTTTTCAGAGAGATGTTTCTTGCAAGGGATTTGTCACCTTGGCCTGGCTGCTCATCCTGATGTTTCTTCTCCTTTCCTTCAAAGACATTGACCACGCTGTCTCTGGGGTTCCCAAAACCATTAGTATTATTGCAAGGCACATCTGACTTCAGTCCGGAATCTATCTGCATGGAACTGTAATAACCATCGTGATCCACAGAATACAGAGAAGTAGAATCGTCCCTGACTGAAGTCCTCTCCAGGCTGCCACTGCTCAAGTTGCTACCAGGAGTGGCACAGCCTGGTGTGGTACAAGTCACCTTGTGTGAAGGAGTCTCACTGTTTTCTGCAGACTTGTAAAGCCAATGCTCTGTGCTGTGCACTGCTGTTTGTGCTCGCTCCCCTGAATAGCTGGATTCACTCCTACCATCGCTGTCCTGGGAAGGGTTTGGTAAAGCAAGATTGTTCCTACAGCTGTAGCTCATGCTCTGAGACCCAGCCTCTGCATTTCCAGGAGTGGTAAGAGAGACAGCAGAGTCACCATGAGAAAGCATCATGACAGTGTTAGATGGGATGGTATCTGAAGTCTGTGAGTGACGTGTGGAGCTACTCTCACTCCAGTTACCGCTTGAAGAATGGTGATCTTCTTTCCCACTTACTGCACTGCTGGCAACAGGATTGTCTCTTGGCTTTGGGTAGGTGGTGGAGCTGGTAATTTTACTATCCAATGATCCAACACTCTGGGCAGTGTGAATAACAATAACTTCTGAGGAGGATGACAGCGTTGCATTGGGTATGATGCTTGTTGAGTAAGTAGCATGAGGAGAGACCACACACGCTGGGCTTGCAGACTTTTCACTATCATAGCTTCTCACCTCTTGGGACTTTGGCCTTGACAGGGTGCCCATAGTGGGATTATTCCTCAGATGCACAACACTATCATCCACTTGCAACTTACTTATCTGGTGGGGTAAAGAGCCAGTCATGTCTTCTGTATGCCTAGAGATGCTCTGCGTCTGCTCTAGGGACTGCAGAGACACTCTCGCACCAGCTCGAGGTAAGCTGTGGAAACCTATGTCGCTGTTTTGGCGAGAAGCGAATATAACTGCAGCAGAATCACTCATCACTGACATGTTTCCAGATGAGCTGGAGAACTGAGACATCTGGGCTGCAATGCCTTGTCCTTTCTGTGCTCTTATTCTTCTCATGGAAGGCGGCACAACTTTGACTTCCTCCGTCTGGCAGCTAGTGTCCTTGGTTTCGGAGCGCTGCATAGCAGAGCGATAGCTGTCCAGCCTCCCTAGCGTGGAACAGTGATCTGGGACATACATCGAATGCCCCCGGAAATCACTTTGGCCAGTGCCAACTGCTGGAGTCAAAATAAAATAATTATTTCATGAAGAGCAAATTCACATTTATATTCTTACCCATTAAAAAAAAGCCCAAACACAAAAACCCCCAGCAAACTGCTTGATCCCCATGCTCCTGCAGGTTGTGCCTCCTGAAAAAGAATCTGCAACAATGGATTTCTGCACAGGCATTGTGTCGCTTCTGCATTTCTTTTCCCTTTTTTCTTATTACCAGGAACCCTCTGCCTGGAGAATTACTCTGCATTCCTGCTGCACATTCGACACATGAAATTCGCTGTTTATGACATGGTAATAATTTCCATAGTAATCAGTTATATCAGAAACCACGAGCACTGTTTGACTTCCAGTAGGCAAAGCAGCAGGGATAGACAAAAGCCTTAGCAATGTGAAGTGTGTTTCCATGCTAATGCCTCATGCAATAATGAAGAGAGGAAGGAAATCTGGAGACTAATGTGAATAAGCAGAACTGCTTTTTAAAGCATTACACTTCAGAAAAAAGATGTTCAGGAGACATGGATAGCTCTCCAAGTCTTGCAGGTCGTCTGAAAGGAGGCTAATACATTGAAACATGCATTGTTTTACCACAAATAATACATATGCTATAACAGCATTTATACAAAGACATTATTCAACACTGCAAAGAAAATCATTAAGTAACATTTCTCCATAGAACTATTTTCTATTTATCATACAGGAAAAACCTCTAAGAAGTGAGGAAAAGAAACACCTAGTACTGATGGCCATCTCATCCTCAGCACCATCAGGAAATAAAAAAATAACTATTTTTTTTTAAACATAAAAATCACGTATTAACATTATAAAAATGCCTTCAAGGACAATGGAAAAAAACAGTTTATCTCAAAATATAGTTATCACTGGGTCAGTAGAAAGGACTCTAGGGTTCATTTAAACTTACATTTTTATTGGTAGCTGCCTTTTAAAATCACAAACCAGAGCAATGCTTTAAAATTAGTCTGTGTAAAGCTGTTGCTTTTCAATTCAGTTGCACTACTATATAAATAGCAGACACAAGAGGCAGGCGTGCTGCTGGAGATGCTTGTAAGGATGCTGCATATGTCACTGCGGGGGAAAATTGGTTATTTCAAGTCTCCGCCTTAGCTAGTCTCAAGAGTGATGAAGGAACACGCCTGATAGGACTGTTCTCCTTTCATATTTACTATACGGAACTGGATCAGGAGGATAGGTATTCTCAGCATACAGCTTTAAACACCACTTAAAGGACATTTAATTATTCTCGGCAGGCAAAAGAGGCATTTAGGACAAGGAAAGGAGGGCTCTGAAAAGGCTACAGTGAAAGCAGCAAACACAAAAAGATTGTTTACTTCTTTTCCCCAGGCACATAATTATTGTTTTAGCAGCTTGAAACCTATTTAGTTTTCTTTGTGTAGATTCTCTTGCTCTCAGGAAAATGTAGCCTCCTTCTGCTTCTGGCAGTGGATTGCAGCAATGCTAGATACTAGGGTGCTGGCAAACATCTTGGATAATCTAGTATGAGATACTGTCAGAACAGATGGACTACTGCAGCCAACCAACACAGGTATTTGCATATTCTGTATACAGTTATTAAGAACTGTACAATAAGAAAAAGAATTAAGTTTTGCTTTCCATGTATATTTTTCCATACAATCAGTGTCTCCTTTTAGTTAAGACAGAGGAAAACATCAAACGAGACATGAACGTTTCTCAAACCATAACATCAGTGATGACAACTGTTAGCCCATTAAAAATATCCAATAATAAAAATCTGTGTGCTACGTTATATAAACAACCAAAGAGATGGGGCACTTTTCTTCTTTCTACCACTGTGAAACACACACGCACACAAGACAGAAGGAAGGGGCTGGTGGAGAATGAAGCTGTCAGCACTACAGCAAGTCTCTAATACTATCACATACTGACCTGTGGCTGAGAGCACCTCATTTCAGTATGCAGCATGTTTGTATTCACAAAGGAAGATAAAGGCGTTCTACTTCACAAGCAGCGTAACACAGATTGATGCTTTATGCTTATTTAAAGCATTACAGCTGGGGAAGGTAAATGGCAAAGCAGAACAACGCTGGACTGGCTAACCTCCCTTTTCCCTCTTTCTAAACCAGGAGTGTTAGAATGCGTTACTGGGACATACTGCTTACGGCACACACATAGCCACGTCTGAAATACAAAATTAAACCTTTGCGCTACATCTATGTCACTGAATAAAGCGGGTCAAGGATGGCTGTACCAAAATGTCTGGGGAGCAGCCCCTGCCCCAACTCCAAGCTCCCATGCCCAGACAGAGCCTGGAGGACCACTAGCTGGTCCAGGCCAGGGCAGTGCTGGAGGAGCACACCAACAAGACGGCAGCATCACCAACCACAGGGTGCTGCCGAGCATTGGCACTAACCCTGCGTTTGTTACTAGAATAGGTGTAACTCAGGGCTCTGTCTAATATGCTCATGGAAATGGCACAAATTGACTCATCAGCAGTAAACCTTTACAATCTTGATGCTGCAGGGAACCCCATCGGCACACGTCTTTGTAGCAGTGCGAGGCCTCTTGTCATTAGAATGGTTCAGAGCCCAAATAAACACAGGATCAGAGGGGACAAGACAGCCCAGTCTCAGAAGTATAAAAACCAGCTACATCCTTCAATCATTATATGGGATATGTCTGGGAAGGGACTTTTCACAGCTGTTGCTATTACAAGAATGCAACGTTGAGGTTTTAAATATTTTTTGTAGAAATGTAGCATATTCTGAAATTACTTCAGCTTTGGTTTTGGCTTTACAATATCATGCAAAGCTGTAGGGATCACACATGCCCTTAACAATACAGGAGTTGCTCTCTTCACAGTTCCCTTTCCTGAAGAGGAACAACACAAATCTGCAGGGCAAATAGCTCAAAAAACCCCAAACAACCGAAGAAACATTTAAGGCTCAGGTATCCTCTTAAAATATTGAGGATTTTAAGATTTTGGTGGAATTCAGAGGAGGGCAGTGAGGAGCATTTTGTTTGCGATTTACAAATACAATGTAAAACCCTCTCAAACTTCCAAAGTAACAATGAAAAGCAAGGGTTTTCAAAAATCCTTATAATCAAACCCTCTTTGTTAGGTACTGTAGCTAGAAGTTGAACAATCCAGTTTTAAGGGAGAGCTCAAATCTTCAATTAACTATTACACTGGGAAGGCTATGCCTGTCAGAAAACCTCTACTTAAATAAATAGGAGTCGGAAGTTACAGGATTTCTGCAACACCAAAATTCTGGAACTGAATGAGAGCTTTTAAAGAATATCATCCACAAGTCCATCTAGTTGCAGGGGCAATGTCTGAGCAGAGAGCAGCAAAAAATATTGCAGAACCAGACATCAGGTTACAGATGCTGAACGTTATGAAGTCGGAAGTTGCAGCAACTTGATGGCGTGATAAACGTGGCTGAAAATAATTGATATTCATCCTGTCTGCATTCTACATTATCCCCTGTCCAGCAGCCCTGCAGCCAGTGCTATGTCCACCATAGAAGACTTCTATCTACACTCCTTTCTTCTTTATTATCCTCCTTCTTGCTGCACTGAAAATATCTCTTATGGCAAACGCTCTTCTCTAATGCGCACGTTTAGTGTAGACTCCAGCAGCAAGGAAAGAACACCCACTACCTGGAACAAGTGAAACATGCAACATATTTAACAATTCTTGCATGGAAGCATAGAGAAGAGGTTCAAATGGATATTTCAACTCCAAGCACTTGACCCAAGATAGGAATATACAGGTCACACCTGTTTTCCCTGACTCTGGTAGTTACTGGTGTTGCTCATTAGAGATGACAGGGATTGACACTGACTGCAAATTTCATGGGAAAAAGAAAGTGTTTGCATGTAATCCCTAGAGCCAGGTACTAGCTCCTAGAAGACTCCTTATCTCCCTGTGACTCTGGCTGATTTGGCGGAACCAGTAGCTTACTGCAGAGAATCAGCAGAAAGGTCTGCACTGAAATGAGCATAGAAAATTTAGGATTTGAGAGGATAAAAAGTATGTGTATTGATATCACAATAAATATGCTCATTTCAACTAGTATACAGAAGTAATCTCTCTTCCCAAACTTCTGACTAATGATTTCTACTACGAGTACTTGTCTCTTGTGCCACAGGCACATTCCTAAGATTTGTTACTTTCATGTTCTCCTCATGCCCCACCTAGCAATTCTCCTCCAAACCTGGTAACCTGGCCAAGTCACTGTGCAGGCATCATGACTTCCATTGTTACAAACCCGCCATTCTTCATCTATCTTAACCTAGTACTTAATACCAAATGATTTTTAACAGACACTCAACAAGAAACAGACAAGTGCAGTGGGCTTATGGTAACTTAAAGGAATTTTCACTGTGCTCCATGAAGCATCTGTAATCTATCAGAATGGAGAAATATATTGCAGTGAATCCTGCTGTACTTTTCAGTACTGCCAGCTAAAAAAAAATTATCCTGAATCCTTGCATGTATCACTGACAACCTGAAAGGAAGAATTTTGAAGAAAATGTAAGGAATTAAAGTTTTCTTGATTCTGTTCATTTCACTAACTGAACAGCCTCTGGTAAAGATTACATTCCTGGCATCTGTGTCTTTCATCCCCCATCATCAAAAAGCAGATCATATACACTTTGTAACACCTTGATCTCTGAATGAATAGTGCTGAAAATGTACAATGTTTAGAAAGCACAGCTATAAAACCAGTATTAGTTAGAAGGCACAGTTACTCTGATATTCTGTCCAAAGACTGTTGAAGTTGCAACTTGAAGGTGCAGAATAACTTGGCTTGAACAGCTGGGTATTTGTGTGATACTTTCACAAGCCTACTGGGTATCTGGAACTCTTTTTTCTGTATGGGACCTGTAACGTAAATCACTGCTAGTGCTGAAGGGACTAACTGGAAAAGAATATCAATTAAGAGGAGTCTTCAGTCAAACAGCTGAGTTCCCAAAGATCAGAAGGACTTCTCTGCCCCCATGTTGCTGAGATGGAATTGTCTCCTCTAAGGCATGTCAAAGGAGAAGCTTCAAAGAGTCCCAAAGGACACCTGAGACATCGGCTGGTAACAACAGGGGTCTGAGCTGTGTCACAAGAAAGCAAATGGGGGACTGACAGTTCAAATGACAGTCATATCCATCCTGATGGCTTACAGGAGGCCCTACGCATGATAAC
>WEIS01010889.1:0-24643 GCA_013389965.1 Todus mexicanus
AACCACCTGAAATACCGTATACTCACACTGTTATCAAATTAAAATAATGATTTCTTACTAAACTGGGCTTCTTTATGCAGTATTTCTCTTTTTTCCCCCACCCCTTTTTCTTTCCCTTATTTTATTTCTCTTAAGGTTAACAGGGCAAACTCTTAAAGTAAAGAGTTTTTTTCATTGATTACTTTGTTGTTTTGAGTTGTGAGGAATAGTAAACATTTATGAAAGGTACTAAAGCTCAGTTAGCTAACACTCCACATATAAAATAGACAAGAGGGCTTCAAGAAGGTATGCTGGTGTTCCTTAACCCATTTGGAAAGAAAACTGCCTTTAGAAACCTGTTGCTAACTTCCTTTTATTGCTTCCATGAAGCCTTAGCTTCTCTGCTGAGACAGTCAGCAAGCTGAAAATGTTCTGTATATGATGTTCTTTCAGACAAGTGCATGGCTGAATCATTATTGCTACAGCTGCCCTCTAAAGCTGCAGAAGCTTTAGCGTAAGAAAGGCTGCACAGACTTCAAGCATTCGTTCTAAAGTAGATGGAATATCTGCAGATGTGCACTCTATGCCTGTACTTTCTTAAAGGCTTAAGTAACAGGCTGATTAAAAAAAAACCTCTCTCCAAATTGTGTGCCTTTCTCCTTTCCTTCATCTCTCCCAAACACTGAAAGTTATCACAGTATTTGTACAGACAACAGCATCACGTGTAGACAGTGTTTCAGTAGGACTGCTTCTACCATCCACTATGTATTTGAGTTCCTCCTGTAAAATCCATTAATGCTGACATATCACAAAATGGCCAATTTGACTTTTTTCCATTATGCAGACACTTCTCAAATAGCTGAAAAACTTCTGTTACAGAGGACTAAAAGCAGCACCTTGCTGATGCTAACTCTTGGCCTCGTCCAAAGTGGACTTCTTGCGGTGGAGGCGTGGAGCCTTCTCACCACTATCCCTAATGGGTCAGGTCCTTACAACGATTTCTCAGACAGTGTGTGAGCTACAGCATAGTTTTAATTCAAGTAATGAAAGTGTGGTAAACTCATGAGGATCCCTCACTATAGGAAAGGGAAAGGGACAATTAGGGAAAAAAAAAATCAAATTATGTTTCAAAGCTTGAGTAAACATAAATAAGGAAAAACACACCAGAAAGGAGGACACTGCACAATTTAAGATATAGTGTATGCAAATACATAAACACTGTATCACAGTAAAACAGCCATTTCAAATACTCTTTCCAATTTTCAGAGGCCCTTCAGGGTTAGTAACTCCGACAAAATTGTGAAAGATCAAATACTATATAACATGTTTGAAGGCCTTCTCAGTTTCCTTTTCTTCAATACTATAGAAATCTATACAAAAAAAGAGAAGGTTTCAACCCCCAAAGCATGAAGAATGACAAAAAATTTCAAAGTCCTAAACGTTTTCTGTCTTTCATACATCACATAATTTTACATTAAAAAATTGTAATACTTCATACCTCTACTTTGGATGCCAAAAACACACACGTAGGAGCCATTAATACTGGATCTATACTTTTTAGGGAATATCTGAAATGTTATAACAAAATTATAATATGTTGTTTCATACACGTAGAACGATTAATCTATTAAGAGCACCACACTTCCTTTTGAAAAAGCAGAGCTTAAGTTAACTTTATTAGCATAAAAGCTTTATACCATCCAGAAAACAAAAGTGGCACTGTTTTTTAACACAGAACTGCATTTTAAAAGGGCTACCAAAAATGTGCCTAGCAAATGTTTTATTCTTGTACCATCATAGTAAACAGTCCTACCTGGCATAGAATCTCTTGAAGTAGACTGTAGCAGTGGCAATAACTTGTTGTCTTAATTTAAGATGTTCACCTAAAGCCTGGATAACTTAGAAAAAAAAAAATGAACAAAAACTTGAGTTGAGCTTTTACAACAGTCTGACACCAAACAGCAAAGGATCTCAAAACACGACTAGTGCTGGGGATTCTAAGAAGCAGCAGCACAGTCTTCTCCCTCAGTTCAGATACGTTGTTCTGCTGAGACATGCTGCTGTAAACCTACAGACCTGCAGGTGAAGAAGCAGCACTGCATCATGAAGCTTGTGGACACCTTCAAAAAGGGAAAGGTAACTTGACTTCATTGTGTACAACATGAGTTATGACCTTTAAGAAGATAATAACACAAGTCTCAGAAGGATAAATCTTTGGTATTCCATTTTAGAGCAAAACAAACTCAAGCACTTAAAAGATAAGTCTATGGCCTTTCAATGCCATGCAAAATGGATGGTTTTTTTTTCAAACAGCTAAAGCTGCCAACAGAAACATGGTCATTAAATTTGGCAGAGGCAGCAGGTGTTAAAAAAATGACATATTTAGTCTAGGGAGAGGGGGTGGGAGACCAGAGCATACAGTCAGCTGCTCCATCACAGTGGTCCTCTGCCAGTTGGCCAAGAAACAACCCTGGTGTCATCTGTGCAGGTAGCTCTTGTTTGGCCTCCCAGGCAAAGGAAAGGTGCCAAGCAAATCAGACGCATGAAGCTGGGATTAAGAGCAGGGGTTGGATATAGAGAATGGCACAGAGAAACATAAGGTTGTTACTTGTTATTTTTCCCATACTTTTTCAGGGTCACCATTCTGAGCAAGGCTCGGCAGCGTTAAGGCTCCATCTTCTTTTTTTACCTCCCTCACCAGAAATGTCCAAAACAATAATTTAAAATACGCCTAAGTATATATTCAAAGTATGTACAGCAGGATCAAGACTGCAACCACTGATGGAAACAGTAAACAATTCTGTTATCAGTCATCACCAAATTCTTACGCGCGTAAGCCCCAGGGCTTTTTTCCCCGTGGTCTTAACCCGTATCTCTAGGGAATAGTCAGGGTACCCTCTACTCTCGCTTTTAATGACCATCACAGCACTTTAAAATGCACAAATATCAAGGTTGCTGTTGGCTAGAAAAGGGCTGAACGAAGAAGAAAACCACGCTGAACAGCACTGATGACCAGCAAGCTTCCCCTCCTCCATGGGAAAACATAACTGATTTGTCACCCACTATGATTACCCAAAGAAACATGAAGTCCCTGCCCGTGCCATATCGCTCTTTTCCTAAAGAGAAGAATGATAAATTGAAACTATCTTGCCAGTGACAGTAGGACAAGCAATTCTGCCAGAAAGGAGGTTAAGCCCGGAATGCAACGTCTGGACAAATATTAAAATGTTTACCAGCGTATCTTGGGAGGTTTGAAAGGATTTTTCCCTTTGATTTGACCATGGGGCTAAAAAGCTGTCCTACTACTAGGGCATCAGAAAAATTCAAATATTAAGCTAAACAGAATTCTCCAAATATGTTTCTCACTCCCCTGGGAATTTCAGGAATGGTTAGGCCATCTGCTGTCAGAGAAAAATCAAGTGTGGTTTAGGGAAAAAAATGGACAAGAGCCTAGAGAGATTTAATGAAATGGAAGCTTGTAAATGCTGGGAAAAAGTCCAACACTTGTAACTAATTTTTTTAATATTTTAAAATAAATTACTGGATTATTTATTCCCTTATGCTTACAAAGTAAGAGGTTTCAGTGAGATCTTTAAATAAAAATTATTTTAAATCTGAGTATCTCGAGTAGCCTGTAACACAAACGTTACAGCTTCTGCCCTAAACCAGAAAGGGAAATTAATTAATGTGCTTTTCAACCCAAAAACTCTGTTAAGACTCGGTGATCCACAGAGGAAAATCAACACAAATTTCCTTTTTCAAACTATTTTAGAAGATGGTGTTTCTCCTTCTCTACAGCATTAACATTCTGAGTAGTTGCGCATGGCCATACAAGCTGTTGGTGATCTGCTGCACTTGTTTCCTAATGAGGAGGCAGGCAGGCAATTTTTGGTCACTTTATGGAACAACCATTCACGTGGTGAATGTGACAAGCCATGGACGAGACTCATATCCCTACCCAGTTAATGCACGAGGTGGCAGAGAAGATGGGGAGTCTCTATAAACCCAAAGCAGAGTCCCTATTCAAAGGCAGGTGATGATACAATACATCTGAAGGGCCAGAACACGGCAAGCTCTGCCTGAGCTCCCACCAGGACAGAGCAGCCCCTGACTGTGTTCCCCATGATGGTGCCTCTCTTTGCTACAGAAGAGGTGAAAGCCCAGCGCCGCTCTCTCCTCCAGGGCAGGCCGTGTTCGTACGCACACAAGGGAGATGTTGGCAGAGCTGCTCTCCAGCTGCCGCAGGTCGCACGCTGTACCTTCAGGGGAGGCAAAGAGTGCCAAGGAAAAGGAGCCTGAGAACCACGAACTGAAACCACCTTGCCTACTTTGTAAATCTTTGTTTACTCAAGAAAAACACTGAAGTGCAACATTATAAAAAGCGTACTTCAAAATTCAAATTAATACTAGTGAAAATCAGCATAGACATACACTTTTAGAAATATCAGTGCCTTGTTTTCTCTTTTTTTCTACTATGAAGCTACGACACTTTGTCTCAAACTCAAGGAATTTCAGGAATGGATCAAATAGATAAATCATGACCAGACTGATTCCCTGATAACCGTGTAAGCGACAACACAGATGGATCCACAGCATCAGATGTGCAGCACACACCATTATTATAAAAATAGCTAAGCTAAGAGAGAAGCCAGGGTAAGTGTCTGCCACAGATACCATTCCAACACTGACATAAGATCTTCCAGTGGCCTTGGGAAAGTCACGTCACTTCTCTGTCTCAAGTCTGGCCAGAGAGCTGAAGAACTAAGCATTCTGGTTTTTAAAGGCCTGCCGTGAAAAATATTTAAAGAGCTGTCTGCAAACAGATTACTACTTAGCAATACCCTTTGCTTAGGGATTTTTTTTTTTTTAATGCCGAACACTTGAACAGAAAGGAGTTTAAGTGCCTGTGTAATCTGATATGCTCCAGTGCGGCCAAGTCTTAGATAACGTCACAAACAAGCCCCAAACTCTTTGGGAGAACAGGCTGCCTGCCAACAGCTCTCAACTTGTAGACAATTTGAAAGCTGCCCGGTGCCGAGGAATCCGTCACCAGGCAAAGCAGGTTTCAAAGAACGTAACCGAATACAAGTAAGTTTTCAAGCTTTGCTGCTTAACAGGACCATACAGATCAGCTAAAATACTTACCACAGCCTAAGAAACCACCAAAAGTCCAGTCTGAGTATTAATGTTCAACACTGAGCCTTTCGTACGCTAGCTTAGCAGTTTCTGCTTGCTTCTCCTCACGTTCTTTGTAAGAACCTCTTAAAAATAAGAAAATGTACCATGTTTTATCCCGTCACAGGTTAAAACGATACATATGCCGCTAACTTGCCTGTAAGTTCTCCTAAAATTGTGTTAGCAAGACTAACAAACAGCAACGTTACTGACACTCCAGTACTTTGTCTATGCAATATCACAATGTAGACATCACAATCTCGAAGCAATTCAAACTTGCAGTTAGACGCGGCAGATACCGTACAGATTTTACTGCATAAATGAAAATAAAACAGTTTTACCATTAGTAAAAAATATCTGCAGCTTCCAATATTCTTCTTCAGTCAGAAATTTCAAGTCTTTCTGGCGCTCCTTCAACAGATCTTGTTTATCCAAAATCCATTGTAAACTAAAGGAAGGGAAAACTATTTCAGCGACTCTTTGCCAACACTGTACAGAGTGAGCAGGCTGCCCAGAGAGTTTGTGGAGTCTCCTTCTCTGGAGACATTCAAAACCCGCCTGGACATGTTTCTGTGTGAGGTGATCTAGGTGACTCTGCTCTGGCAGGCGGGTTGGAATAGGTGATCTTTCAATGTCCCTTCCAACCCCTAACCTTCTGTGATTCTGTGGCTCCTCTACAGGCTACAGGTCGGAGCTGGAGGGCGAGCGACCTTCACCCAAACCACACACGACCTTCTCAAGCAAAGGTTCACTGGGGGGGTTCAAAGTTAGACAGCTAAAAAAAAACCCCACCCAACTCGCAGGGATTAGCCTTTACCGACGGTAAACTAACCTGGCTGCCAGCTACCAGCAGGGTTTACGTTCTGTTTAGCAGCACACCGCGGGCACCCACCTGAACCCTGCCACCCTCAGCGGGAGGTGTCTGAGCGACCTCAGCCCTGGCTGGGACCAAACCCAGCGGGCCCGGGGACGGCCGGGGCAGGGCAGGGCGGGCACCGACAGCGGGGCCGGGGCTGCTCCCGGGGNACATCAGGTTGCTCAGAGCGCCCCGTCCAGCGCGCCTCCAAGGATGGGGCATCCACGGCTTCTCTGTCTCACCACCATCGCTATGGAAAATGTCTTCCTTATATCACAATCGCGGAATGTTAGGGGTTGGAAGGGACCTCGAAAGATCACCCACTCCAGACCCCATGCCTGAGCAGGATTCACCCAGATTCTGAGGTCACACAGATGATTCGCAGATAGTTAGGGATTGGAAGGGACCACGAAAGATCACTTATTCCAACCCCCCTGCCAGAGCAGGGACCTAGATCAGCTCACACAGAAACGCATCCAAGCGGGTTTTGAACATCTCCAGAGAAGGAGACTCCACAACCTCTCTGGGCAGCCTGTTCCACGGCTCTGTCACTTTCTCCGTGATTTTTTTTTTTCCTTAAGCTTACATACAACCTCCTATGCTCTAGCTTGCACCCATTGCCCCTTGTCCTAACAGTGGACATCACTAAGAGCGTGGATCCGCCCTCCTGCCACTCACCCTTTACATATTTATAAACATCAATGAGGTCACCCCTCAGCCTCCTCCAAGCTAAAGAGACCCAGCTCCTCAGCCTTTCCTCATAGGTCCAACTTAAGGCTGCCTTCTTCCATTGTAAAACCACTGCTGTCTAAATTCAGTACCAGTCTGCTTTCAATAAGGTCCAAATTCGACCGCTAGACTAGTGATCCAAATAAGACCATTTACTTACCTTGCACAGTCCCAACCTCAACCAAATTTCCCTTTACCTCACCCATTCCCAGGGTTTCAGGGCTCAGCTTGCTCTGTGCTGGAATTTTCTTCATCGGAGAGAGCCTCTGGAGGTCATTTTTATTAAGTTTAACAGGAAGAACCCGGGCCTGAATTCTTTGCAGCTTTCTTTTCACTCTCTTGCCTGGGGTGGCATATGAAACACTCACAGCTCCCAGCTTCTGAGTGGGATCTGAGATGTATTAACCCATGTACTGCTGGGAAGGGTGCATCAAGGCAGGAGCCATGAGTCCCTGTACCTGCACAGCCATGAGGATGCAGTGCTCCAGGGACAGGGGGAGGGATGGCATGTTTTCTTCTTCAAGCAGCATTGTTACTAGAGGAAATACACCAGAGTTTTGCAACCAGATCAGTTAGAAAAGGGCGTATTTTAAAAGTCCGAAGGAGTCTAGCTGAACACTAGCTGGTACCTCCCAGCTGAGCAAGCCCGCCTGGCATTTGGCAGGGCTGGAGTGCGTGGCCATCAGCAAGGGACTCTGAGCGAGGCTGCCGGGACTGATGCGGTTAGAGGCCAAGTATCCGCACTCAGATCACGCGCTGGCTAAAACCCCATGCCACATTTGGGGAGAGAGCTCAGTAACACCGTTTGGCAGCATGTAGTAGTGTCTGACAGCCCCGGCGGGATGAGATGGGGTCTAGGACCATGGGCAAGGAGAAGGGAGCCCCGGGGAGTGGGCAGGGACAGCCAGGGCTATGGGTGCCCTTTGGGCCCCAGCATGTGGAGATGGTGTGTGGTGTGCCAGCACAGATACAGTAAAAGGGACCTCTTCTTTTCATGAGATTTAATATTTCACCCAAGCATGTTTGCATTAAAGCTGCTATTGAAACATTCAGATTTTGCACTTTATTGCCTCAGCATTTCAGAATGGTTTCCTAATTTGTTAATTAACCAAGAACGTTACAAAAATTGAAACTCGAGGTTTTGGAGGCAAGCTCTACCCATGTTCACTGATGCCAGAAGTTATATTCATCTCTTCCACTCCCCTGCCCTCCACATGCACCATATATAAAATTGGTGGATTGAGTAAGTCAGTCCCAGGTTCATTGCCTATTTCTGCATCTTCTACTGCAAAATCACCAGTCTGACTTGGTTACCATTAATGGGGACCCTGCTGTGGCAGAACCTAGATCAGGGGGTTGTTTCCTTTCCCACCCAATGTAGAGATGTACACTTGGATGAGTGTGTGTACTCATCCCTCCTGCAAACCCAGTTGTCAGAACTGAATGTGGGCAGAAAAGGAGAGGCTGCATGAACACAAGACAGGCAGACAGAGAGCAGCTGGCAATAGCTATGAGAAAGCTGCAGCCCCAATGGCCTCACCATTCCACTCTGAACCCAGGCTGGGGTTCAGACCAATCCCTACACCCACAGAAGTCAACAGAGTTTCTGTGATCACGGTGGTGGCAAGAAGCACACCCACAGGGCAGATCCTCAGCGAGGTGAAGCAACTCCTTGTTTATCCTACTGGGAAGGTTGTGCGTGGTGCTGGTGGTTGGCAAGACCTGTATGCACATGAGGACTGTTTTATGCATGGTCTGACAAAACCTATTTGTTCTGAAATTTAAGTATGTCTCGTTCATCTGCGCACAATGCACTGTGCAAGGAACAGCCTGCTTGCTCCCTAGGGGTTCTCCTCACAGCGGGCAAACTCTCTCTTCTCTATTTACCACTTCCAGCATTTCCCTCAGCTTCACCAGCCTGAACTGAGAGACTGTCTGCAGAGTCAGAAGTAAGTATCCTGCAAGGCAGCCAACACCACCATCACCAATAAGCAAGGGGACGGCTTCATTTAGCAAAACTTAACATATTCTACATATTCAATGAGCAAATTATTTGGAATATAATTAATATAGGTCTGGGAATCTTTTGGGATATTCACACATACATTCATATAGATATATGAATATATTTGGCATTTGTTAGGCAAATATGAGCCTAGAGATATGCAGGTATGTATACATATACATATGTACATGTCCATGTTTATGTAGAGGAACCTGAATGCTTTCTTGATTTTGTCATGACAGAGGTGATCTGCGGATGTCTCTGTCTCTGCAGCATACAAGGGGTGCTTTGTTTGGGTTTTGCTTTGAAACTGCAGGGACTGTGGACTTGAAGCAGTAAACCATGAATTTCTGGGTGGCAAGAGCAGTGAGACACACCCAGTGGTCGTCCTTAGACTGACCAAGCACCTGCGAAAGGCATTTCAAACCCAGCCCACACAGGACTCTGCAATGATCTGTTACAGATAGTATAGCTAAGATGCTGGAGATGCATAAGAAACTACAAAGCACAAAGGGAAGAAGCACAGGATAAGATGGAGACAGGGATGTTTCCAAACGACTTTGCTGGCAGAATGAGACATCTTTATTGACATGTCAGAAAGAGTTTAGGTTTTAGACCCAGTTCTTAAGTAGGAATGTGAAGTTAAGGGGTGAGGTAGGGAAGAAAAAGCTTGCATAGCCTGACTGTTTCCTTTACTTCTCCCTTCTCAGTGCATGGAGACTTGATGGAGACCACAGGCTGATTTCTGTGGGATTTCTGTGGAGGCTCTCTGACTTGACACCTTTCTCCAAAAAGCCGTCCAGACCTTGCAGAACTTGCTGAGCATGTGAAAACTCAAAGGAGAAAGTCCTTATTCTACTATTTCAATGTCACAGCTGCAAAGAGGAGAATCAGATTGCCAGCACATGCCTTTGGATCACAACCACCCACAACTGCATCACACCCAGCTTAGCACAGCACCCAGGAGCCAGCAGAGAGAAACTGCTGAACGACAGAGAAGCCTGTCATTGCTTCACTGAACTTACTAGAGCAACCAAAACAGCAGCAAACCTCATACTGCTGCTTATCAACCGTCTCTTTGTTTTACCATCCTGCTCTACCCTTTGCCTTTTTCTTGCCCTGCTTTGGCACCTGTATTTTGTTATCTCATGCTGGGAGTTTGGGCTCCTGCATGCTGCAGTGTGACCAGGACTACGCAGGAGACTTACCATAGCTGTGATGAATACCATTGCACCTGGCACTGCAGGGGCTGTCTAACATGCTGGAATGAGAGCGCCTGGCACTGCAGGGTTTTGCCAGCCTTGCTCCCAGACTGTCCTTTTCCCAGCATGACAGGCCTCATATTGCATGACCACACACACACAGAGCAGCAGACCACACCAGTACTAGAGCTATGAAGGAGCAAACTCGCCCTGCCCCACAGACCCAGAGACAGAGGGAAGCCAAGACCCCCTGGGATGCACATTGCCCTGTTCAGACACCCTCCTGGTGCCCTACAAAGGGACATCTTGCCATGCTGGAGATCCTCACTCTGGTGTGGCACCAAGGGGGCTCCCAGTGCTTTCGTGGGGCCTTCCCAGCCCTGTAGCATCCCCTGCACAAAGAGGCAAGAGTTTCTCTCGACTGTGGCGTGCTGGGGATGCCCGTTGCCAGGCCAGGAGTCCTGTGGCTGGAGTGGAGCCACGGGGCTGCATTACATGGCACAGAGGGAATTGATGGTCATGTGTAGTTTCCTGTGTTTCTTGGAGGACGTGGATGCCTTTGTGGCTCCGTCTCCCTGGAGGCCTAGCTGGGAGGTGCTTTTCTGGGCAGGGGCATGGAGGGGGGCAAACAGGACAGAGCATTTTCCCCTTGTCATTGCTTTGCAGCCTTTCTTTTCCAGGAGCTGTGCGGAGGATCGCTTTATTTACCATGTCCTCTCTGTGTGTTCCTGTCAAAACAGGCAAACGAAGATTTCATGAAACAGATGTGCAGTGCAGCTGTGCTGGCTGCCGCTGTCTCCTGCTCAGCCTCGGACCTGGCTGCTGCTCTGAGGGACATCCAGATATAGGATGAAAAAATCGCAGCCAAGAACCTGCAGGTAAAATTATACTTTGTCATATTTGTGAGATGAAATTATCTGTCAGCTCTTGCTGATCTCTTCCCCCTCTGCCCCCCTAACAAAACCCGTCACAAACATATTGCATATACTTAGTAGTCCATTGCTAGATATAAATATACACAGGATAGTTTGATAGATTGTTTTTTGGGTTTGGGGTGTTTCTTTCAAAATAAATGCATTTTCCAATTCGCATGTTATAAATAGCATTTAAAATGATGGAAGGACGACGCATGTTCAGGTTTTTGTTCATGAGTCCTCCTCCACAGTTCCAAATACAGTATTTCCCTTAGCCCTTTCCCTTAAATGCACACACAGAAAAAATAATCTCGTGGTTTTTACATGTTTACATATTCATCTAACAACTGAAAATAGTACGTATCTTCTCACAGATCTGACAATAAGCATTCCTGTTTGCCATCTCCTGTGTAATATCCCCTCAGGAAATGAATGAGTGCTACAAAACCAGATTTCCTGACTTTAATCAAGCTTCCACAAAACATGCCGAGAATGTGAGACATTTCAGGGAAGGAAGGAGGAAAATAAGTGTAAGCGGAATTGAAAATCCCTTCCAGCTTATGTTATGTCACTTCTAATGGAAGCCTTTGTTATGATTTCACTAAGTTAGGTAATGTGACAGTTGTCTGATATTCTTCCCAATAATGGTGATCTTTTAGGCTATATTTTGCAGCGAGGGAGGTGGATTGGAGGAGTGGTGACTCTGGATGTGACCCCATGTCAAACCAGTAAGAAGTATCCACAAATAATATTTATACACATGAAATAAAAATGCAGCTGCTTGGTAACTCATATATCTGAACATAAGGATCTTGTTGTTCTTAATTGACTCTTTCAGGGGCAAAGGATTTATATCAGATTTTTTCTTATTTGAAACACCCTCACCACGCACGCACACCACCACACACACAAGAAGACTCTTACAAGGGCAAGCATTCAATATTTATGTGGAAGATATTCAGGATAATTTCATTAGATGAGGGCAAGACTTTAGAATAGTGAGGGTCCAGTTTATAACGTGAGGATAAATAACAAGAGGTGGGGGTGTTATTAAAACCATCAGTTCTGCCACGAGAACTCCTTGTCAAGGGTAGCTGGTTCAGAAAGATGCTGTCAGCAACCTCCTACCAACCTGCATTTAAATTAATTTTTTAAAATCACCGGCATTCCCACACAGTAGCTTGTTATTTCAAAGGATTTTCCTTTCTGGGTCACAGAGACTCTGGCATTTAACCCCACCTCCTTTCAATAAAACACACACAGCAGGAACATATGCAGGACAGAGTATCAAATCAGTGTTACATTGGTTTGATTTTTTTTTTCCTCTGGTCAGCTGGAAATGCATCCCCTGCTCGATGGCTCAGGGTTTCTGTGTAGGGGATGGCCCCGGCATGTGGGGCTGGATCCTGAGCACCACACCCGGGCCAGGCTGAGACTGGGGTTAAACAGTCCTTCAAGCTCTGGGAGCCACGTAGATCATCTTGCGGTCCAGACACCGGGTAGCCCTTCATTCACATGGGGCAGATGTCTCGTCAGGGAGGACTTTCCCTCCTGGAATGACCAAGTTCTCAGCGTGAAATACAGCCCTCCTGAAAGGACATTTTGCAGATTGCTCCCCTCTCCCCCCACCACCCCCGAGCCCAGATCCTGTCGCTGAACAGAGTCACGGCTTCTTCTTTCCCTCTGTTGGAGCTGCAAAGGAATGGTAGGGCACTGAAGGTCTCTGAGGTAGCCTACACCTCGCAGGGAGAGTTTACCTCTCTCTCATCCTTTCGCAAACGTTGGGTTAGGCAAACATGAAGCCGTGGTGTGCGATGAAAGGCATCCTGAGAAACCAGGAGGCTGCCCAAGGCTGCCGCCCAGCCCAGGCAGGAGCCTTCTCTACTCGCCCCCGCAGCGCTGGGTGCCTTGAGGGACCCCTCCGCACCCCAACCACCTTCTGGAGAAAGCGAGTCTGCCCCAAAGCTGTCGGGCTTTCTGCTCCGAGCTCTTGGCCTCTCCGGAGGAAAAGATGCTGCCGTAAAAATGGAACCGGACCGCGGATCCCTGCAGGGCACCGGGGATGCTCCGGTGCCACCTCAGGCTTGTGCAAGAGCTGTCCTTATGTCCCCAGGACCCCTCCTTTCTCGCTATTCCTCCAGGTTTTCACTCAAAAAGCTGCGGTTCTCCCCCCTTCTCCCACCCCCCATCCCTGCAAACAGCTCCTCCGCCTTCACCCTAAGCCGCCCGCCTTTGCAAACCTGTTGTGTCGCTTTTATTAACTCGAATGAAATTAGGAACCCGTATTTTCTTGCCTGACTCGGTCCCCTGGGACCTCGGGAGCCGGGTTTTCTGCACGACTTGGCGAAAGGTACGGGGTAGGCTTGAAGCAAGGCGGCAGGAGGGAAGGGGGGGCCGCGGCTCCCCGGGGCGCTCGGAGGAGCCCGGCCCGAGGAGAAACTCCCCCTTCCCCGCCAAGCCCCTCACGGTACCGGAGAGAAAGGAGCGGAAAACAGAGAAGCGAATTAATTAGTTGCATCTCCGCCCGATCACGCTTGAGAGACCCTTTCCCGAGCGGAGGCTTCGCTGCCTCGTTCTATCTGATTAGCAAACCGGTTTCTCTCAGGAGGGGGTTTCTGAAACAGATATAGAGATAGAGATAGAGATAGAGATAGAGATAGAGATAGAGATAGAGATAGAGAGAGAGAGAGAGAGAGAGAGAGAGAGAGAGAGAGAGATAGAGAGAGAGATATAGACATAGAGATAGATAGATAGATAGATAGATAGATAGATAGATAGATAGATAGATAGATAGATAGATAGGAGTGAGGAAAAACTATGTAACCGTTGAAAGAAAATAGATCACTGCCGCGTTTCACCTTTCCATGCCTATATTCCCCCGGACAGGTTCCATATCTGTGCATACACGTGGATGCTGCGCTCAGTGGCATGGTTTAGCTGATGTGGCGGTGTTAGGTCGTAGGCTGGACTCGATGATCTCAGAGGTCTTTTCCAGCCTTAATTATTCTGCGATTGTGTGTGTACGCACATTCTTTCCCACCTAGTTTCGCGGGCTCCCGAAGGGAGTTGTTTGAGAAGCTGCCTGCCGGCTGCTCGCCCCAGGTTGCACCGGCTTCCAGCACAACCCAACCGGGAGGGGGATGCCGCAGCCCGACCCCCGCCAGCACCCACCCCACAGCCGCTCCGGTTTCTCCTCCAGCGGACACGGCTGAGGGATGGGGTGGGGGGGATCCAGCAAGGTTGATATTTCTAGGAACTGAGGGACGCGGAGAGCGAGGCTCGCTGTGACCACCGGCACAGCGGGGTGGGCTGGCAGCTTCAGGTGTACCCTGATGAAAATCCAGATAGTTCCCCTCCTGGGAATTCAGTAGTTTAACTGGGACTGTTTAGTTAAGGAAGAGGAGGCTGAGGGGAGAGCTCAGCGCTCTCTCCAGCTCCGTGAAGGGACATTGGAGACAGGTTGATGCTGGGCTCTTCTCATGGGTGACTAGCGATAGAACAAGAGGGAATGGTTCCAAACTACAACAGGGAAGGTTTAGACTAGATATTAGGAAAAAAAAATTACAAAAGGAGTAGTCAGCTACTGGAATGGGCTGCCCAAGGAGGTGGTTGAATCACCATCGCGGGACGTGTTTAAAGGGCGGTTAGACGAGGTGTGAGGGGATGCGGTTTAGGGATGAATTTTGCAGAATAGCGTTGACGGTTGGACTCAATGATCGCAAGGGTCTTTTCCAACCTCAAAGATGCTATGATTCTATGATTCTGTCCCAGGGAACAGGCGCATTTTTGCTCCATCGGGATTTAAAAAAAACAACCAAACAAAACAAAAAACAAACCACAAAAAACCCCACCACACAATAAACTTCCCCCCCCCCCAAAAAAAAACCCCAAACCAAACCCCACATTAAAAAATGACCCCCCAAAGCCCCAAACTTGGTGATTTCCTTTTCCTTTTCCTTTTTCTTTTTTTTTTCTTCTTTTTTTTTTCTTTTTTCTTTGCAAAGTAAAACACTAGTGGAAAATCTCAGCACACTGGTTACGGGTTGCTCTGGCGGTAGGACAGGGCCGCCCTTTCGCCGCTAAAGGCTGCCTAGGGTTGCAGGCTCTGCCGGCAGAGCAGGCAGGGCAGCAGCGCTCAGCCCCAAGCCTGGTAGGGCAGCGGGTGCGGCCACCTCGGGGACTGGCCTGGCTCTCGAATTCCCGAGGAAAATCTCGTAAGGGATGCCTGGAAGTTACGTATTCCCTCCATATAGGGTTATGTACGTAGAGGGTCTGATTCTGCACCCATCCGACAGCAGCTTCTGTACCTAAAGTTAAGCTCTACAGCTCAGGGGACTCCTCTGGCTAACACGGGCTGCTGAAAAATCTCTTTTCAGCCGTTGTTGAATGTGCGCATTCGATTTTTTTCTTCAAATACCTCGGGACACGGGTTTAAACGCAATGGTGACAAACCGTCTTTCTCAGGCAGAAATACCTATACGGTGGGCGTCGTAATTGAGCTTTAAAACCAGTGAGTCGAAAGCAAGAGGTAGTTTGAGCGTGATATTTTAAACGCAGCTTAATTCAACCCCGATTTTAAGAAGGATTCATTCCGCCAAAGATTTAAAGAGGTCCCTTTCTTAACAGGACGCTCCCTTCCTGAATACCAAGCCGTGATAAAGATATTCCAAGAGAAACGGGATTTTTCCTCCTTGTTTTGGTAGAGCCAACCCTTCCGTATGTGTGTGCCCGAAGTGTGCCCTTATTTTTCCGTGTGAGAGACATAGAGTGAGACAGGAACTTTGAGGTTAATCTGTCTTCTTCTTCTTCTTCTAAACACATATTTGAATATTTAGACTGAAAGATCGTGACATTGGGAAAGCTGAGGGCAGCGGTCCACAGGCGATGGGGCAAAAATACGGAATAATTTTATTTAGATTTTATCTTAATAGCACAAACAATGAGTGAAAAGAACAGCATTAAATCTGTAGCTGTAACGAAAAATGATTTCTGACAGATGACACCTACAAGTTTCTTTGGCTTTCGTAACTCCGAAGCTGTCAAAAATGATGCATATTTCAGCATCAGGAAGTGCAATGCTGAAATAAAGAGAATGAAAAGAGAAGTATTGCGTGGCGTGCTTTGAGTCCTGGGAAACGTGGGTTTAACCTCCGTTATTTTGCGTGTCTAAACCAAATGCTTTCTTGTTTCGAAGATCTTTACTGGGTTAAGGAAAAAAAAAGGAAAAAAAAAAAAGAAGGAAGAAGTCAAGTCACAGGAACCAGAGGAAGACCTTTCGGTTTGTCAAATTCATTAATTAGAGAGCTGCACATACTAGAAGAAAATGCATTTTCTTGCCCTGCCTTCCGCCCCCACCAACAATTTCACCATGAGGGGAGGTTTACCAGAGTGTAACGAACAGTTTCTGATGGCTACATTTTTGCTAAAGTTCTTTTTTTTTTTTTTTTTCTTCTTGCTCATAGTCGTATCTTGAAAAGCATAAAATGCTGCAACCCTTTAGAACATTATATGTGCTCATTAGGAAGTCAGCTCCCTTACAGCCCTTTCTCCTTGCTGGCAAAACCTATCTCCTTCTCCATTTACACTATTACCAGCCAGCCAGAAAGCTCTGCCCTGCTCTCTGGTGCCGCTGCAGAGAGAGATCTTCCTTCCAGCAGCTACCATTTTTTTCATCCCTTTCTCTCTTCCCTGCCAATGATTTATTTCCCTGCCTCTCCTCAGACCAAGCGCTGGATTCAATGGGAGCCTGATGGGCGAAGTCACCTCCCGACTCCTGAACCAAGGGCATCCGCACCGAGAGCGGGTCTTCTCCTTCCCTCCGCCGTTCCTCCCGCTCCCATCCCGGTGCTGATGGCACTTGCTTCTCCCAAAGACCTTGGCATCTACCTAGGAACCACCTTTCCCTAAACTCCAGCTACCTCGTTGTACCACGACGCTGCCCCTCTAGGAGAAAACTGAGAGAAATGAAGTGCCTCGTTTTACAGCTGCATCTCTTCTGTAAACACAGGGCTGATTTTAGAAGAGATGAGCCCCCCCCCCGTAAGCTCTTGAGCAAAACGCAGCAGATATACGTTGTATGCAAAGTGATTTTTTTCGCCTTGAGCCGAGTTGAGCACGGCAGAGGGGTAATAGAAGGAGAAAGAGGAGGAGGACGAGAAGGAGGAGAAGGAGAAAGAGAAAGAGGAGGAGGAGGAGGGGAGCTGTGCGGGTTGTGCGCTCTGCCTGCCTGCTTTGGCTTCCACTGTCACTGCACAATTTCATCCCTAGAAGAGGTTCAGGGTCGGGCTCGGATCTATCAAGCTGTCAGGATGGAGAGAGAGGGAGTCTGTGGAAATGCTCAGAGAAGGGGACTCCCACTGTATTTAAAACAAAACAAAACAAAACTCAACAACAAAACCAGACAAAAAAACAACCAAGAAACCACAAAAGCCCCAAAAGATTAAAGCCCGGGCTGAAATAAAAAGCCAATGCAAGCTTGGCTGCCTAGAGGTGGAAGGACCATGTGATTTAAGTGGTACACACTGTCTTTACAAAGCCTGACTCAGAGGGAGCTCAGATCAGAATATAACTCTATGAATTGGATTCCTGGGGATATTTTTGATGCTAGAAGGCGGAGAGGGAGGGGAACCCCCTCTGCTTTTTCACCCTGCTGCGCTGTGGAGCACAGAAACAACTCGGTTCCTCGGCGCCACGCAGACCTTCGCAGGTGCTTCCTAGAGCATTGGTCTGCTACACACTCGGTAACCTTTGGCTCTGTGTGCGCACCATGCTTTCCCAGGCCGGGAATGGTCTTCCTCCCTCCGACCCTGTCACGAAACCCATGTGGGGAAAAAAAGGATGGCAGAGACTCCAGCACAGAGAATTATTATTTGCTCAACAGCCATCAAACTTGGATGGCTTTTTGGTCTTAACCATTCACTATGTTATTTGTCCCCTTCAACTTGTAGTCATTCTTGTTTAGCAATTTTTATTCATTGCACAAAAGGGGGGAAGGGGGAGCACTCCTGTGATACAGTGTCATGCTTGCATTGATAACTGGTTTTGTTTGTTTCTTTAAAAAAAAGAAAAAATATTATTATTATCCTGAACGTTTGTGTATACACACAGGCACACGCGGGTTGATATGTACAGACACACAGGCAAACCCGCATCCCTCCTGAGGTGCCTGTGGATACAGGCGTGACAGGCAGGGCTGCTGTAGCTGTGGCAGCTGGGCGCAGCTTTGCCTTCAACGCGAGGAGCAGCCTCCAGGCGGGGCGGCCTCCCGGGAGCGACGGCGCAGCCGGGGACCGGGCGCCTGGTCCCTCTCCGTGGCCGCGGTTCTTTCCTCCGGCTAGGACAGGGGCGGAGGATTGGCTTTGGAGGAGGCAAACACGGGGCACCCCTGCTGGGCTCGGGCTGCGCTGCCAAACCCGCCGCGTTCCTCCCAAAAACCTGAGGCAGCGGCGCCGGCTGGCGAGGGGATGCTCTTTTCTTTTTTACTTAAATATCTCGGCCGTCTAGGGGCAGAGGCATGTCAGGGCTGTGCGGTGGCGACCAGATTATGTCAGGGGCTTCTCCCTGGCTCAGCGGCTGCCACCGCCGTGCCCCGAGCGCCGCACGCTGCCCCGCACCGCCCTGACCGCCGCTCTTTCCTTCCTCCGCCGCTCCCTCCCGCTCCTTATCTGGCAAAAGCAGGAACGTCGGGGACCGCAGAGATGCCCCGGCGGTGTCCCCTGGCCGGTGGAGCGGGAGGAGAAGCGGAGGGCCCCGCTTCGCCCTGCCCCCGCCCGGGCTGTGCGGCCTCGCCACGCTGAGGCTCTGCCGGTCTCTTCCCAACCGCACCTTCCACTTCCCGGGGATGGGTTGCAGGGACAAACCCACCCCAGGGAACGGACTTCAGTCCTTGAGCTGAGATTTTTGGGGGAGTCACGCCACTGCTTCTCAGGCCAGCTGGATTTCGCATGTCGCATCCCGAGCCCAGTTCAGCGCTGGAAATAACGCACCGGGACACTGGGCGCGCTTCTGCTTGGCTCAAGCCGCATTTCTTCTGCCCAGCCGGCCAGACCCACGGGACATACATACACAGGGAGGTGCCCACACAAGCGAGGGGCGTTATCGGGCAGGACCTTTCCCACCTGTACGGCCCAGCTTGCAGGCAGTACCAGGGGATTTCCCGTGCGGAGGGGACACCTGGCTCTCTATCACCGAAGAAAGCTGTGTCCCTATCGCACAGGGGTGGACGAGCCCTCCAGGAGCCCCAGCCGGGGATGTGGGTCCCAAAGCCCACAGGGATGGCCCAGGAACGGCGTCCCCGTCGGGACCCGGTCTGTGCCTGCAGCAGCACACCAGCTTGCCGGGGACACCCACGCAAACCCGGGGACACCGACACAAACCCGCCCCGTCGGGGCGATGGGTGCTTTGCAGAGGAGCGTAGAGAGGACGAGAGCAGCAGACGGGTCACCAGCTTTCGGCCAACTCGCTGGGGCGAACTAACAACCAAGGGCCCTGACAGCCACACGTACTCTTCTCTGTCTCATTATGATGGGATTAAACACCATCTTTCTTACAACCGACGACAGACTTTAAAAATCGTTAACGCAAATCCTACTTTTCTCGCCACATTTCGTGTTGCCACATCAAGGCGAGCTCACAACCGGCTTAGTGCCAGTGTAAAGGCCAGGCCTGGACTTTGAACGTTGCCTCACTACAGCTGCAGCAAGGGCAGAGCCTTGAGGAGCAAGACACTTGGCCCTGCCAGGGCCTCTTGTGCCCAGCTGGCACGCAGAGGGATAGACGGGCAGACGGGCCCGTGGATGGCTATGGACGTGGAGCAGCTTTGGCTTAAAGACTCACAGGGTGGTTTGGGTTGGAAGAGACCTCTAAAAATCATCTCGTCCAACTCTTTGGCCGTGAGCATCTTTCACTAGATGAGGCAGGGAGTACAGCCCCCGGCCAGCCCCCGTTGCAGCCAGGTCACATTTCCAAAAACCTCCTTTGCCTGAGAGGGTGCTGGGCTGAGCAAGGAGCGGCGTCTGCATCTCCCCTCCCACCCTACCCTCCCTCCTCTCCTGGGCGCCTGTTCCTTTGGTTGGAAATACCCGGGGAAGTTTCCTCGTCGGGTTCTTCATTTCCATCGTATATAACCCCCAACCCCTGGGTTATCTTTTGCGCCAGTGGTTGTGGCCGGCAGGTGCCCCGCTGGCAGAGCCCCGCACAGGGCCATTAGCCCGGTCGTTTTCTGCGTCTCCTTTATTTCCTCCGTTTCTCCCTGAAATCTTTATAAATCCCCCTTTTCCAGGGGGAGTGTCCAGGCGGGTGGAAATCTGAGCACAATGAAACCTGAGAATTTCTGTCACTCTCTGCATATGGTCCGAAGTGCTTTAATCCCAATTAGGGGCGGCTGACACACGGTCCTATTCATCCCAATCAGCTCTTGAATACATTTGCCTAGAAATGAACTTCACAAATAGACTCTCTCCTAAATGTGCCCAACAGCAAGGAAAATCGAATTGAGGCAGGGGCTCATTCTGAGGCGATCGAGGGAGAAAAGGTATGAATTTATAAGGTACACCGAAACATTGCAATTCAGCAACAAGTTTACTGACTTTTATTTGCACCATGTCAACCGAAAGAACCAAGAGATACGGTGGGGGCTGCGGGAGGGGGAGAATCCGGTTAAAAGGCAACTTTAGACAGACTTTGAATACTTTATGCGGCATGTTTCGCCTCCAATTGAAGCTGGGCTAAAAGAAGGAAAAGAAAAAAAAATCTCAGCCCCTACACTGGAATTTTTAACGAGCACAAAACGCGTTTGAATCCGATCTGGGCTGACGCTCGCGATTAACAATACGAATACCAAATCGAGCTCCTGTCATCTGCCCGGGTTCCCATAGAACCTGAATTACTATTCAAAAGCTGCTTTAATATCCCACCCGCATCTCGTCTGCACCGCACAGCTGGTTGGGGGCCGCCGACCCCGCCCGCAGAGACACCGGGCACGGAGCGGGTGGGAAGGGGGAAAAGAGGAGGAAAGAGAAGGAAAAGGAAGGGGAATTGAGGGAAGGTTTGGGAAGGGAAGATTTGGGAAGGGAAGATTTGGGAAGGTTTGGGAAGGGAAGATTTGGGAAGGTTTGGGAAGAGAGGGGAAGGGANCGTTCAGAAGAGGAGAAGAGGAGGCGCTCAGGCCGTGGTGATCTCTCCGGCCGGTTCAAAGTGGATGTCCGTGTTTCGGGTCCCAGCACGCCTCCGGCCGTGCCCTCCGCAGTGTGTTGCATCCCTATCCCCTTGCGGCGGGCCCGGGCAGGGCGGGGAGCCCCGGGCCGCCTCGGAGGGGCAAAGCCATTTGGGAAAGAGGTCACCCCGGGAGCCGTCGGCTGGTCGGCCCCGCCGGAGTATGGCCTGCTGAATGAACTTGCAGCATTTTGTTCAAGCCTCCGCTGCGGTGCTCCGCGGCATAATGAGCCGGGCCCTGTATACAGGCATTCATGCTGGTCTGAATGTGGTGTTGAACCTTCTCTGTGCCGGAGCGGTTTGATGGTTTGAATGGAGCTCCCTGGTGGGACATTGCTCTGTGCAACTGTGCCTCTTTGGATGACTGTTGTTCCTTAACATTCATGCCTCATTATGGGGCAACCTGTTAAATCAGGGAGAACAGTGTGCCAAAGTGTTACTCAAGGGCACCGGCAGTTCAGCGGTGGGCATAAATAAGGGCCGCCGAGGAAAATAACTTTCATCGCATCTCTGGGCAAAAGTGATCCGGCTTTAATGGTGCCTCTGGTAGCCCGGTTTAAGTATATAAAGAGCGATAGTGGAATGTTTTGATTGAGTCTAAACATTGTCTTTGAATAAAGCTGAAACCATGTAATTAATGTGTCTTTTTAATAAGGGACAATACGGTCGTTCAAGCTATTTAATTTCATTTAATTTTCCATCCCATTTGCTCCAAAGGCTGCTTTTACTTTTAACACCCGGCCTTTCATGCTGCATCTTGCTCCAGTGGGCACATTAGATCGGTTTCACCCTTCCTTTTTAGGGAAGGAAAAATAAAAGAAAATGTGGTTCCTTTCCTCTTTTGTGGACAATTTATTTCACTTGGGGAACTTCAACTTTGAGCCACAGGACAGAATAAAAATTGGAGAACTGGTGTGAATGCTTCCAGAGCAAGGGCTTTTCTTTTCTGAGTGGATGGGAACCAGCCACAATCGGCTATATTAATAAATAACTTTCCTCACAGTCGGCCTTTACATGGTCCTATTGATAAAATTGTTCGCGTGTCGTTCACGCTTTTTGACTCATTAAGGCCTGGGAGGGAGCGGCTCCCGAGGCGGAGCAGTAGGGTACCTTGGTCGCCTTAAAAGCCCTCTCTCCACCTCTGCGGCTCTCGGAATTTCAACCCAGTCTCATCCTCAAGTGGCCAGGCCAGAGGTTACAGGGACATGTTCATGGCTTAAATTTATTGCCCTCAACTTCTTGTTTATCCTTTTTTTTTTTTTTCCCCCCATTCAGGCCGCTGATCAAAGGGGTCATCTTCAGTTCCCCACATCCTCTTTTCCCCTTTCCCGTCCCTAAAGTGAAAAAGAAACACCCAGACACACACCCCCTCCTCACCCCCCGCTGCCGGACCGGTCCCTGCCGTTGCACCCCGGAGAGATACGATCGATGAGCACCGGCGCTGCGGGAGGGGTGGGGGGTGGGGAAGGCGAGACATTTATCCCCCCGTGCGAGCCAATGGCTATCAATACCAAAACCACATCCACGGCCCAGGAGGACTCAGGGGCCCAGCAGCTCCCGGAGAGGCGGTGGCAGCGCCTCCTCATCTCCTCTCGCCCCGGTGCCGGTGCCGGTGCCGCCCGTCCGGGGGAGCCCCTCGGGCAGCGCCCCGGGGAGGAGCGGGCGGCTCGGAGCCGTGGGGAGAGGGGAGCCCTCGGCTACCCGCTGGTCTCAGCAGGAATGCCGGCGTTTCAGGGCTAGCCCCGGCTGTGCGATGAGGAGGGCAGCCGGCTGGCACCGGGAGGGCTGCCACGGAGGAGCCGGGGCAAATGGCAAAGCAGCGTGGGCAAGTGGAATCCCAGCAGCAGCAGGAGGAGGGTGATTTGCCAGGCTGAGCTTTAATCGCTCTCCTGGCGCGGCGCCGGGCAGGGAGGGAGGAAGGAGCAGCTTTGCATCGCCAACTCGTCAGCCGAGCCGTTTCAAAACCTCTCTCGCATCCCCCCCGCCCTGCGCATCTATCCCCGTGGCCTTTGCTCCCACCGTGCCACCCGTGACGGCGGCACAGCGCACAGAGCAGGGGGAAACCCTCCCTAAGCATCCCCCCGAAAGCGGTGTGCCAAGGTGTGCCTTGTGGGAAGCGGGGTTACTTCAGAAGAGCCCGCTCAGTTACCTGGCACCTGTCAGCAGATACACCTCTGAGCAGGGCTTTTGTGGGCTTTGTTGTTTGGGGTTTGTTGTTTTGTTGTTTGTCTTTTGAAATTTATTAGGTCTGACTATTAGAAAAATGGCAGGGAAAAAAAGCAAGAAAAAGAAGAAGAAAATAAAATAAAATAAAAATATAAAAAATACAAAGAAAAATACAAAGAAAAAGAAAAAGTAAAAGAAGGAGAAAAATATAAAAATAAATAGAAAAAGAAAAGGGAAAGGGAAAGGGAAAGGAAACGGAAAAAGAAAAAGAAAAAGAAAAAGAAAAAGAAAAAGAAAAAGGAAAAGGAAAAGAAAAAGAAAAAGAACAAGGAAAAGAAAAAGAAAAAGAAAAGGAAAAAGAAAAAGAAAAAGAAAAAGAAAAAGAAAAAGAAAAAGAAAAAGGAAAAAGAAAAGGAAAAGGAAAAGAAAAAGAAAAAGGAAAAGAAAAAGGAAAAGAAAAAGGAAAAGGAAAAGAAAAAGGAAAAGGAAAAGAAAAAGAAGAAAAAGAAAAAGAAAAAGAAAAAGGAAAAGAAAAGGAAAAAGAAAAAGAAAGAAATAAGCCCCATGGCTGCAATTGGCTAAAACCTGAATGTGCAAGTTCTCCGCAGGAGAAAGAAAGGTTCAGAAATATTTTGTGAGAGTTACGAGGTATGAGGCGGAGCCATGCAGGTAGGAACTAGCAGGTATGAACCTGCTAGTGGGTATGAACCTGCTAGAGGGAATTAGACAGGACTATAAAAGTGAAAGTGGAACACTGAATTTGTTAGCGTGCTCTTTGGTCTGACAGGCACATCTGGACTATTGCGTGTGCGTAAGAAAAAAGTCTCACATCTTCTCTTTCCAACTCCTGGAAAATTCTTGGGACGTTTACCCAGCCTGAATCATAAGCTGACTTCACCCTAGCGCCTCGTTGTATCGTAATTAAAATACTTATGCGAAGAGGAGGGCCGTAGAGGCACTCCGAACCGCTTGCTTGTGGCTTTATTTACAGTCGCTTTTTGGTGATTCCACCTGCGCAAGCAGTCTCGGTGCAAGCGATTTTGTGTGGGGGAGAGGAACCTGTAGATGCATTAAAGGAGAAATCCAGCTGTTCGCAAGACATCTGGGTTATCTGTTGGCCGTGCCTCTGTTTCCTGGTGGCTGTATGTCTCTATTTCCTCCTGTCTCTGTTTCTTAATGGCACGAACTCCAAGCACAGCTTCCCCAGCGCTCGCAGGGGCAGTCGCTTGTGTTTTACAGGGACTACGGCGGCTCATATTTTGTGCTATTCATCCTCCTTAAGGATCAAAGCTCTTCTAAACAGATTACTGGCCTGAAACTAACCCACTGAAATGGTAATATGGTCGTTCTTTAAAAAAAAAAAAAAAAAAAAAAAAAAAAAAAAAAAAAAAAAAAAAAAAAAAAA
>WEIS01010890.1:782-12394 GCA_013389965.1 Todus mexicanus
AAGACTTCACACCTGCCTACTAGTGAACTGGTATTTTACAGAATCTGATTTAACCTGGATAATGCTTTAACAGTGTCTTCCAGCATAAAAGCTTTAACATTTCACATCAGGACCTTGATTTACTTACCATCTGCTCAGAGGTCTGTCATCAACAGAGATGATTTCTAGCTCCCTTCAGATAACTGGCGTTTGGCAGAGTTCTGCTACACAGTCTATAACCTTGAAGATGAGGAGTATATGATAACTCGTGCATATCAGTTAACCTTTCAGTGGCTTAAGTCTTTTTTTCTAAATAAAACTGCCAAATAATTCAGTTTGGTCCTGGCTGTTCCTGATATTTTTTTTTTTCTCCTCCTTTAAGTCAGAAAAAGCCAATGAGACCTTGGAGGCAGTGAAGAAATCTTCTGGTTTATTTTTATTCACCAGGAACATCCTTAAACTTGCTTTTATTTTTGTCTATTTTTTTTATGGCTCTTTCAATGGTGTTTCTATCAGAAGACTTCGTCTGGAGATTAATGTATTTGTGGCAAAATAAGAAATGCTATTTTTGCTGTGTTACTCCAGTAAAGTCAAGAAAATTATTAGCATTGGTTTGTGATAAGTCAGGCAGTCAAAACACAACTGACCTCAATTTTAGCTTTAATAGTAAGTTTGGCATTTCAGGAGGCTAACAATACATTTCTTACGGTTGTTGAGTTAATCATAGGGTTGGTCATTAAGTTTACAGAGCAGTAGAGGAATCTGCATATTTACGAGTTACATGTGTAGATATTAAGACAAATGTACTAGTATTTGATTCAGACCCAAGCATGGAAGGAGTAGCTAGACCAGAGATACTTGTCTAAAATCAACTAGAACAAAGCACTTATGCTATGATAGGAACACTGCGTTCTACCTAGTTAAAATCCTTCTCTGGACTCTGTATTATGGCTACAGTCTTGATTTGCTCACTGTTCCCATTTGCAGCAATAATAAATACAAGTCTTGGCCAAGAATTTAAGTTGGGCGAGTTTAGTATCTACTCTTCTACCTGATCTTTTCAACAGGCTTTAACCTGCAGTGGTCAAACCCTTTAGCGGCTGGAGGAACAATTGCTAGAACCTTTATGTTTATTTAGAGGAATGCTTTTCAGAAAGGCTCCCTCATAACTTTTATTACTTTCTCGTGTTTGACCAGTTCCATATTGTTGCTGACAGTGGACCTGTTAGGTGCGCTCAGTGTTTTGAGTGGTTGAATACGTCCCAGTGTTGTCAAAGTGACAAGGGATCAGTAGGCACCTAGCTGGTTTTGAACTGTGAGAAAAATGGAACGGGGCTCACTTGAGCTCCTGTTGGACAGGTAACAGAAGAAAGGCATAAATAATGAAGAAAATCCTTCTGGATTCATGATACGTGATTTTCTAAGGGAATACCAGACACCTTTTTTCCGTGAAGGGCTAGTAGATCCACAGAGACTTGTAAAAACAAGACATGAAATAAATAAATCTTAATTGTGTTTGCTTCGTGGCTTTTACCTGGAAGAAGGTGGCTGTGAGGCTTGCAATTTATGCATGTGGCAAAGTTGGTGCAAGGATTAAAAACAAATTTGCTGAAGACACAAACTAGCTATGCACATTAGCAGCTTCTAATAAACATATGTCAAAAGCAAGAGCTTAGTCTAAATAGGACTGCAGTTGCTGTTTTTCAAATACAGAACACAGAAGTAATTAGCTTAAAGTTATATAACGATGCCAATCTGCTTTTAGGTCTTGGGAGGCCAGTCGTGAATTGAACCACAAACTATCCTTCGGTCTTTATTTCTAAAGCAGCTGAGTTGCAAAAGGAGATTTTTACTGCTTAATTTGTCAAAACATTCTGCAATAATCTCTTGGATGGCTTGGATGTCGATTTTAATGGCATTATGCCTGATGGGCTTTGTTTTCTCTGTTTAAGAGGAAAAACTGAATCGCATAACCCTGAATGGTGTCCAGGTGCAGCAACACCTTTCTGTATTGCTTTTGGAATTCCTGACTATGCGCTGGGACTGCAATTAATTTATAATAAGGTTTGGCGCAAAACACCATAATTTGGCTCTGAAAGAGCCAAAATTAGCTTAACCATGATTAGCCTATGAATGTTTCTATACTGCTGGTGATTGACAGGAGTCCTGTGGACTTCATCCTACAAAGAGATATGATTTCCCCGCTAATGAAGGTCGCTTTGTTTATCACTAGGCATGTTAAAATAAGAAAAGCCACTCTGCAAATGCATTGTTCTTGAAACCCTTAAGCTCATTGATTACTGCACAGGCAGTACTCGCCAGCATCTGTTGGTGTTGCAAACCACTGTCG
Organism: Todus mexicanus; assembly: GCA_013389965.1. NCBI lineage: Eukaryota > Metazoa > Chordata > Aves > Coraciiformes > Todidae > Todus > Todus mexicanus. Next base: position 3,112 of record WEIS01010890.1, read on the forward strand.
TCTCTGCTTGTGCACGTGTTCGTTTTCATTTCTGGATATGTATGGGAGCAAGTTGGGAATGTCTTTTATGTGCAGAAGTGGCCATTTGCTATGCATAAGATGAGTTTCTGCGCCCTGAAGTGTCTTGAGACAGAGGTCAACCACCGGATGATTCTCTGCTTGTGAAGAATTTAATCTAAATATTGATCAAAAAGCTAGAAAGATGATATACCTCAGTAGGATTTGCTGTTTTCTGTTCTAGATCTATTGTAGAATGTATCAAGCATGTGTTTTGATGGAGTTTGGCGTGTTCTTGGTGGTATTTTCAGAGGATTTAATGTTCAGGTGGTACTGAGCTACAATGGGTGAGCTTGAACACTTAATTCTGAAAAATCTACACAAGCTTGAAACTGGAAAGAAAACAGGATATACCATGATCAAACCTGTTTATCTTTAGTAGTAGTTCATTGGTACTGGAATCCTGATTTTTATAATATTTTCAGCTACATTTGTCCTTTTTTTAATTTACACTATTTAATTTTCTTCCTTGGTATCTGCGTTTCATTTTTATTTTTTCTTAATTATGTTCTGGGAAACTCATGTGTCATCGTTTTGGGGTCAGGGCACCCCCAAATCTGCAGCAGAATGCTCTCTTCCCCTCCCCACCCAAAAGAGAAGAAAAGGAAATAAAGGAGAGGGACTTATCAATTAGGAAAGGAAACTAGAACAGCTTTACTGAAAAATTAAATAATAATAACAATATTAATGACAAGTAAATATATACAAATATGTACAAAAGCAGTATTGAACCCAACACACACACCCCACCCACTCACCCGGGTGGTAAATCCGTCCCCGTCCCCACTGATGCTGTGGAAGGGCCCAGCAGCAGCCGGGAACCGGGAGCTGGAGTCAGGGATGCGGCCCAGAACCTGGGGCCCAGCCAAGGCCTGAGCCGGGGGNTGACTGTGTGAGTCTTCAGGCAATCGCTCTCTATCATACTTTGACCTTCCGGAAGCTATCTCTGCTGTGTTTCCATGTGTCACCTACCATAATACTGTAAATTGTTCTGACAGTCTTTGGAGCAAGGAACATGTTACACTGAAGCATCTGTAAACATAAACCTCATCAAGTGTTGCATTTAAACCACAAAAATCTCCTGTATGTTAAAGAACTAAGGCTTCTGGAAGTAAGGCTGGATTAGTTAGCATGTTACCAGCCCCTTGGAGCTGGTGACATTAGCACTAAGATAGAGATTTCCATCTGCAAATGGCCGAGAGAAAGGAAAGAAGGATTGTTAGTGGACAGAAAGCAATTTTTCCTTGCTCAGCCTCCTCTGGCCTGCAATTCTTGAAGTTATTCGTGGATGGCATAAATCAGAGACAACCTAAAGGAGCCAGAATAAATAGGGCAACCTGTCTCAGAAGTCAGGAGCTGTACCCAGGTATGTGACACCACTCCCTTTGCCTGTTACCATTCTGAGGGGAGCTCTGATACAGAGGGAGGAGGATCTTCCCTGTTCTCGTATTTTGTTCTAATACTTTTAGGTGCCAGAGACACAACAGTATAATTATTTCTTCAACACTTAATATGCCTTTGCTACCCTTTGTGTATGTCATTTTCTAAATAGTTAGTCATTTTTGTCAAATGTCCTGGGTGAGATTCCCTGATTCCCTTTCTCATTTGAAGACTCTAATGATCTCTGGAGCTGCCAGTAGTATTAGATGATTTTGTTAAACATTTGGAAACTGTCCCAGTTTCTGCTTCACCTTCAGAGGAGGTGATCTTCTGTTTAAAGTCCTCTATTGATCTTCTCTCTTTTAAAACTTCTCCAAAATGCCAGAGAGCAGGCTGAAAACGTAAATCAGGCTTAGAGAAAATGTATTCTGGTATCCTTACTAAAAGTAGGTAAGTAGAAGGTAATGTAGTCTGGTCATGAACTACCAGCTAAATGAAAGGGGCCAAATCTTCTGTCATCCTAGCTGTTACTCTGGACCCCAAATCTCCCAGCTCTGCTCACAGCACAGTTTCTGTCTGGAGGTTTACTCTTGGGGCAGGCGTATATCCTAAACTTATGTTAATTGACTTCTTGTGTTCTTTATTAAATAGATATTCTTACTTTTTCTTTTTTTTCTCTTTTTTTTTTTTCCCCACGTCATTCTTTCAGATCATCTTCTGCACTATTTTCAATTCTGGGGAAGTAATTTTTGTATAACAAATATTTGAAGGATTTAATATTACATGAGCTTTAGGAAAACTGTCTTCATTCAGAAAGTAGATGAAACTCTGCAAGATTCCTTTTTTTACTCGGAAGTGGGCCACTTTTCCTATGACTATTTTGAATATTTTGATGGTTTTCCATGTTATTTTATGTATTTGTAACATGCAAAAAATCTAGCCAGAATAGCTAGTACCATCCTGCTGAAAATCGACTCTTCAGCATTGGATATCTGTCCTGTGGTGGTAAATATGAGCTGTGTCTTCCTCTGCAGTGAAAAATCAGGTACAGGAATCTCTCTGCTGCTCCTGGCAAAGAAACTTCAGTTCAAATCTCTGGGTGCCTTAGGGATGACAGGAGAAAAGATTTCAAATAACGTTGATTCTTGATCAAACTTGATTTTAATGAAAGTGTCTTTTTAAGAAAGAGGATGTAATTGACCTGTCTTTGTTCAGCCTAATGTGATTGAGAGGAGAATTAAATAATAACCGACAGAGACATCACTTTTTTAAGCATACAGAAACAGCTGCTGTCAAATATGCAAACACAGAAAGGAAGAAAAGCCTCCAACTGCTCTATAGTTTCAGCTGAGATGAATTACATCAATAGATCTCCAGCTATTTTGAATCTGTTTCAAAGAATGTTTGCAGGATAATAAACATACTTTCTTACTACAATTCTGAATGTCAGGAGTGGCTGGGAACAAGTCTGACTAGAATAATAAATTGTCACTAGTCAACTTTCTAGTGGGCGTCAGTGGGCACCAAGCCTATTATGCTGCAGGAAATTTTCACTCTAAATGTGTTAAGAGGTCCTTTGAGTCCTCCTGGCTTGCTTGAGTCTTCCTTGCTACATGCACTAGCGTGCTATTCTTTACAAAGTGGATAGTGTTACACAGAACTGAAGATCTAAACAAGATAAAATACAGACTAAGGATCAAGAAAACAAATTTTGAGGTAGAAGTCTTGCTGGAATCCCCTGTTTGTTGCTTTCTCAAATATTGGAAAACATTGAAAACACGCTATAGTTATTTAGGAGGCGTGAGGCAGAGTTCTTTTTGTGAAACAAGGAGCCAGGCTCAGAAGAATTAAGTTCTGGGGCACCTTGTGGCCGGGCATTCTGGGGACCAGAAGCTGCAAATAGGAACCAGTGCTGGAAGAAGACTGTGGTGGACGTGGAATGGCTAACTGCTTAGCACAGGTTCAGGCCTGCTGAAGCTGAGGCCAAGTTCTGCTCTGCTAATCCTACACAACTCTATAAATCATTAGTTTTGATGAATCTTCTCCATACAGCTAACGTGTAGCTCTAGTCTATGTATTTCTTAATTAGCCTTACAATTCTGGAGAAATGATGCCTTGTTGCATTACACAGAATGGATAATAATGATGCCTAACAGTTTGATAGCCAGAAGATTCTAAAAACCTGTCTAGGACAATAAATTTTAGCTTGAAATGCGTTAGCTACAAACTACTTGAGCCTGAGTTGAGCAATAATTTGTAGCAGTAAAGGAAGCATTAGCTAAATGACTAGAGTAAATGTAAATGTGAATTTAGGTATTAAAAGGGTGGGATGAACCTCCTGGTATAGAAAACCATCAAGATCCTGCAATCTGAAGTGAATATAGCAAGCAATCAAAATCATGGCTACTGAAACACAGATATCAGTACTTCAAGCCCACCATAATATTGATTATTTTTAATTTTTTAACACACTGAGATGCCAGAAAGTGTTTTCCATCAGCTTCAATTAAAAAAAAATAAATAAAAAATTAACCCTGTTTATTGAGGAAGCTGTAGAGCAGTAGGTCTTCAGAGCTTCTAGCAGCTTTCATGCAATGCTGGGAAAAATGATGTGATCTATATGATAATAGTACAGAATTTCTGCAAGGATTCAACTAGTTAGTTTCAATTAAACCTGCCAGCTTACAGGTGCTGACCGTGTAAGTACCAGAACTATTTTATGATCAATTAATTGACTTTGTTGCAACTGATAGGAAGGCTTTGCAATCAGCACAGTATGTTCAAACCATCCTTTTCTCTCAAAAACCAGAGCAGCGGGCTGTGCCTGCTGGAGACTCTGCAGAGCACTGTTGTGAGAGCCAGTCAATAAAGAATTACAGTCATCTCATCCTGAAGAAAGACAAAAGTGTAAACAGCCTTTGGAGAGGCTTCCTAAGATGGAAATAACTCCTTGGCGATAGCCTTTTCAAATGGTCCAGCGATGATGATGCAGCAGAGAAGAAATACTTCTCTGTGGTCTGAGATGATTCTCCAACGTTTCCATCTTCCAAAGAAAGTGCTTGATTACAAACCACAAAAATATGTGGTGGAGGAATAATCCTCATTGAGCTTTGCAGCCAGGAGGCAGCATGACTGCCTTTTCAAGGCAAATTTGACACAAGGGACTGAACAGCCACCAAAAATGCTACCACTGATGTGAATCTGTCTGCAGCTGTAGCATGTGAATGTGGAGAATTTGTTGCAGGAGACAAGCCACACAGTGTTGCTGGAAGCCTGCTTGCACAGCCCAGCCTGTGAGCTGGACAGAAAGGCCGCAAACATTCTTGAGAAGACCAGATACTCCTGACTGTCCCTGACTGAGCTGATAAGAATCTGGCACAGAAGCAAGGAAACAAGATAGCCGGGGCCGCAAGATTGGACAAAGACAATAGCCTTTAACCAATTAGTACAGCATGCGTACGGTGTGTTTGGTAGTTTATAGCCAATTCCTAGAGTATGCGTCCCATGCCTTTAGCTGTTTGTACCCAATTAGCTTTTAGAGAGTGGCGCGTGAACCCTGTATTATGCTATATATTGTGAGCTTTTGGGGCAATAAAGTGTGCATCGACTATACCTCTATGAGGACTCGTCTTTGACTCGGACGCTCCCCCATCAACTGCCGGGACCCAAAGACTGCTTAATACAGAAGACCTCCTAGACGCTGGGATCCCTGCAACATGTGAACTCTAGAGATGGACAAGCCTATGTGTTGACTGCTCAGAATCATCCCTCTTTGGGCCGCTGAGGGACCGTGTAGACCCTGCCCCAATGGGGAACTTTGTTGACGTTTTCAGGGTGCAGACAGGACCTGCTGAATCTTCTACAGTGAGCAAGATTAGGTTGCGGCCTCTGCTCCATACAGGGCTTTGAGCTGATTTTTTGGGCAACTGAAATTCATCATTGGTGATTTTTAAAAGGCTTGAGAGAGTTTCTCTTCATGTCTTCTTTGAAGGCACATTTTCATGCTCAGTTTTCAAGAGTGTAATCCTATCTGTTAGAGTGAGAAGTTTTCTTGCAGCCACAGAACTTGACACTTGTAGCCCTCTGGAAGAGGAGATCCACACGTTTTAAATTAACGATGCAAGGAGAAGACAAATTTACAAAAGAAAATCCTTACTGAGGATGAGTTAACTTGTAATGTATTCCATTGCTGTTAATAAAAAATTGAGGTAGCTCTTGAAACTAGACCACAAAGTCCATCTAGAAATGCATAGTGACTAAAAAATAAACAAGACTGGTTCTCTTGTAATTCCAGTTAAGGTATTCACTGCACACACACACACAGAGGACCTTCCTATATCTTCTGTATTGACTACTTTGAAGAGAAAGTAAGAGGAGAGCAGCATCTCTGACTTCTAATCAGAACATGATGCTCCTTTTCAAAGCTTTCTGCATAGAGAAACAAGGAAGGTTACAGGGATCAAGAGGGTGAAGCTGAGATTATGCTAGATCTGTGATACAAACTCTATCGTTAAAATAAGACAGCTGTTAAAGCTTCAAGGTTGAATCAGAAATAGGAGACGGAATAAAGATGAGATGGAGAAAATACTTCAGGAGAAGTAAATATGTTCGATAACTGGAGAAGGAAGAGGGCTGGTGACAAATGGCAAGTGACAAAAGCGTTCTTTACATTGGCTTGCTTTTTTTTTTTTTTTCTTAGTTTTGGTTTTATTTCTGGTATTACTCCTTTATTTTGTTAGGAAAATCCAGTATGGCATTTCAGTATAACTTAGCATTCATATTTGACCACCTCAAGGTAAGCATTTGCTAAAATGAAATTTGGAGACTCCTTTGAAAATTCATACTGGAGGAGCTGCTTGTAAATAAGTGGGGGTTGTTGCATTAGCAAAACAAATACTGAATTACTAAGGACTTAAATGAATACTGATTATAAATTGCCACTGAAACTTATTATTTTTCTGTAAACCAGTTCATCTGCCTCAGTTTGGTCAGATATTTAAGTAACACCAAGCAGTATGTTTTCAATTATACGGGTATGTGTACAGTCATGTCATTGTGGCGTAATAAGCAAGTAAATCTCAACCAAAACATCCTTATCTGAGTTCATGTTGATATAAAATCTGTGTCAAGATCGTATCTAAATATTTAAGATGCATTTAAGAAGTTTGATGTGGAAGAAAATAGGAAGAGAGCTTTAAAACAAAGAAAGATAATTAAAAGTATTAATGAAAACATCTTTATGGTTCAGGATTTTCTGGGCTTGCTTTCTGTAGGCCTGAATTTTGAAGTCTTTATTCATTGGTATAATGACTGAGGAGAATTTCTTAGAAGTCTAATCAGTAAAAAGTTCCTTTAGGGTTTTTCTTGTCTATATTCTATGAAAATCACATAGAGTTTAATTTTGCAGCAGAGAATAGAAGATGAAGATATAATAATACAGTGGGTAGGACAAATAAAATCCTTGCTATGGGTGCTCCTTAAAATCCAGAACTGAGTATATCAGGGCTTGATCTGAAGTGAACTCTAACACGAAGAGTCTTACAAGTTTTCTAGGCTTTGAAAGTAACGACTTGGAAATGTTTTTGCACGAGGAAAAAGAAACATTAATGCCTTCGAGTAAGAACGCAAGAAGTCTTGTCTTTTCTAAAGCTCCTCGAAGAAGACTTCTTAGACAAGCTCTTGTGATATTTGCACGAGAGTTAAGGAAAATACGGCAAACCTTAGTTCTTGCAGTGTATCTTTTAACTAGATGTGCTCAAATAATTCACTTTGGGAATACAGTTTTTCTTCTTTTCAGCATCAAAAGCATTTGCGTGCCACTAAAGGATGGGATTAGCTGTCGAAATGACGCAATGTGTAAATGTTTGTGTTTCGCTTATTTGTCTCTTTGGTTTTGAAAGAAAAATTAATTTAGCTTGCAACTGAGGATAAATGAGAGGAGAACTGTCGTGACCAGTGTTACTGTATATTGCGTTAGTTTCCTTAAAGCGCTCTTGATGCTTGAGTCTGGGGCAGGAAAATGCCTTTTTTGCCTTTAAAGACTTGTTCAGGTCTCTAAGTACTCATTTGTGTCCACTCATTAATAGTTGAGAGTGCTTCCTTCCTTGAAGACTTCGTCCCAGTCCCTTCTTCAACGACTGAACTGAATTCTCGCAATATATTGAGGATAACACCTGTATAATATCTATTTTCCTTACACGTTTAATTGCAGCAAATGGTTTTCTAATGTTATTTCACTGCTGAATAGATGATAGCGATTTTGAGCAAAACAAGCTTTTGCGAATCTTAATGAACAGAACTATGAACAACATCATGGTTTATGTTTTTGGAGTAATCGGTCAGACATGCTCTTACCATCTGGTGATGTTTGTTAATTTGTAGGCTGGTAACATAGCTGTTACTGGAATAGGATTGCACAAAAATGCCACCAGGGCCATAATGAAAAGGGAAAACTCTCAAGGGAAAGTTTAATAAAGGTGAGTTCTTGGTGGAAATATCTAGTCGAGAAGCAGAACTCCAGTATGGAATAAAATAAAGCCTGAGGAATATGGGCGAAGGGAAAGGAAGAGTGAAGTCTTTAGGGTGTGGGTGTGTGCAGCAAAATAATACGTTGGAACCATGTGTCACGACTGATGGCTCTGTAACTCATGCTGGATGTATGTGAAGAGGAGCCAAGTTTGGTTGCCTAGCTCACAGAAACAGATCAACCCTTCTACAGAACTCTGAAGTCACTGGAAGTTTTAAGTTAGCGAGCCAGGGCTTGGCCTTTAGATTTCTCAGTCATTCTACCTAAAGCTTTAGGTGGAAGCAATCATGAAACACTGCCCAGGTGAACTTGTTTCATAGGAGAAAACAATGGAGTGCCTCTCTGCCCTGGGAGCAGGCCCCCCATGGCAGTGGCTCTTTCCAGGAGGCTAGCTTTGCCTAGGTAAGTGTCTTTAGAGACACAACTCCACTTTCATGCATGATTTTCCGGTATGTCAGTATGCCTAGTTTCTACGTGAAGCCTTTTAATTGTGTTATTTCAGGGAAAGGGAAAAGCTGTGCAGTCACTCTTTCTCCCTCTCTCTCTTGTATCTTCCCCAATTTTGATTAAGTTTTTTCCAAGACTTAGTGTTTGCAAAAAGGTATAGCAGCTAAGCTTTTCTCATCAAGCATCTCTTGGGGCCGGAACTCAATCAGATGAGGAACATCAATGGCCAAACCATATGCACCAAACTCATATTAACCTTCTTTTCCTCTAGGCCTGAGACCTCTGCTTACATTTGCTTAACTACAGCGATGACACAGCCTACCTTCTTATTTTGACAAGAAACTTAGAGCAAGTTTTAATTAAAAGACTATTTGATTTTTTTTTTTAGCGTGCCTATGATACTAATATTCTGTCTGACATTTCAAATACTTTTTTCATTGTAATTTCCTGAACCGAAAGAGGTTTAAAGCAGCAAAGAGCATAAATTATATCTTGTTTTATAATATAAACTTGGAGGTGTGAAAGTCCTCCCAAATGTACCTTTTAAAAGCCTCTTTTCTGTGTGGAAAAGTAGCATTTTGAGTCAAACAAATGCTGAATATTTACTTTTCAGCTCAATGTTTTTCATTATCACTGGTAAATGCTTAGGTTTATTTTTTTAATGAATAGTATATCATTTTTTGTGCATTCTGCGAGTAATTATTACAGGGAGTATCTTCCCCTGCTACTGTTTAAGACTAAGATATGAGACCAACCAGGAAGAAAACCAAAGACTTTCTAAGATATTGCTGTGTCTAATTCTTGTCTGAGCTTGGAGGTACAGTATCTTTATAGCAATGACTGCAGAAGAATATAGAATGATTATAGTAGACT
>WEIS01010892.1:12384-30594 GCA_013389965.1 Todus mexicanus
ATCAAGACCCAGCTGAGTGCATAGAACATATTCTATGGGAAAAATGCATGTCTTTCTGCGTAAAAGAAGGCATACATCTGTGCAAAATATGACAAACATCGGCCACAGAAAAAACTACAGCCTTTAAGACACGTTTTTAAACAATGATAACTTAAGAATTCAAAATAGGATTGATATCAAGAGCCAAGTCACACACAGCTCATATTTTAAACAGTTTCCTGTATGTCCTCTCACAATGTCAGTAGCTTAAGTTTGGCTTTAAATTCTCCCAGCCAAAAAAATAAAATAAAGTGATAGAATTGAACTGGCACACCAGTGATTTAGAAGTAGCTTGTGCCCGGTCAAGGGCAAGGCCCTCATTGTTAAATTCAGTATGAAAACAGATGTTTAAAACTGTTTCAAAGTCCAAGGAAGAGAGCAAAAGCATCCTTTTTTAATTACTTTTTTTTTTTAAACTCTAGTGTATGAATTTATTTAATAACCTTCTCAGCTGGCCTCAGAGTCCATCAACATTTGTTCAGCGAGTTACCATTTGCATGAGCTGCCTCAGAATTGCTATACAAAATACACCATCAGCCCCATGATAAAGACAGCGACTCCTCAAGGAGAGTAAAATCTCATTTGTCTCCAACAAAGTCAATAGGAAAATGCTTGATTGGTTTAGTGTAGCCAAGTTTACATTCACATATATTTGTTGATATCAAGGGAATCTTCCAGGGAATAATGGAAACGTTACATCTATTTGTGTGTTAGAGAATTCTCCTCTTCTACAAATTAATGCTAAGGCTACTTCCAATTTTGTGCTTGATCATGAATACAGATTAAGGGTATGGTCAGATGTGTAGGATAAACAGGCCTTGATTTGACATCTCTGCAAATTGCTGAAAAACAATGTGGCATTTACCATTTTTACAGTATGATAAATTCTCAACTGAATGTATTTGGACACTTCACAGCTGTAGCTGCAATGGCTTATCTGAAATGGAAACATCACTGGGGCATTGCTCCCCTGAAATGAGGAATACAGGGCCATCTGAGTAATGTGCTGGAAGATGAAGGGCTTAAAGAGTTTATAAATTTACTTTAAAATATAGTGATCATCATAAGTCAGTGAGTCTTTATGTGTACAGAATGCAGCATAGCAAAATGTGCATTGTACAGATGATAGTGAATAGAGTTCTATTCCCCAGTTACAGTCTGTGGGTGCTCTCTGTTTCAGCAAAACTGTGAAATGCAAAATGCTTTCAGTTCTCTAGCAGTTCAGATGCATTACAGAGCTATCTTTCACCAAGTGCTTCCTCCTCCAACATTTAAACTTTCAGAGGTTGCCTGACCATGCATTGATTTATGTTTCTACTCCTTTTTATTTTAAATGCTAGCTTTCTTCGGCAGCTTCTCTGTTTCACCTGTATATGTGTGAGCTTCTATTTTTTAACAAGACCATGCCAGACTATTTTTCTTGATCATTAGTAAACATGTCTCATTAGCTGCCTATTCTAAACGTTAAATTTTCAATGGTACTGCTAGCAGAACGTATGTTCAATCGTTGCAGTTTTATTGTATTTCCTTAGATAATTTTACTGGAGAAGATTCTCTTAGATTTGGTCTTTTAGTTTAATTTGGTAAAAGTTTGACTAGATATCTTCCTTCTGATTTTGCTTCTTTTCCTAAGTTAATTAACAGTATTCTGTTTGCTACATCCAGTGAAACTGATAAGCATGTCTACACCCCAGTGCAACTGAGGATATAAAGGAGCCTGTTGGTGTCTAATTATAGCAAGCAGGAAGGTGGGCTGAGGCCTGAACTGATTTATGAACTAGTGCACTCCATGTATTGTAACTCACTGAATTTCTAAAGGGTAGCCTACAGACATTAAAAATCTACAGTACTTTTCCATATTTTCTTTTCATTCCAACAAAACACTTACCCAGGAGGTAGGAGGTTGTTTTGCATTAATATGCCTTTTTCTCATTTTAGGGAAAAAAAGAACCTTCTGAGAGTAGTATAAGGATAATCCTCATTAAGACTTTATTAACAAGGCATATTATTAGAACTGTTAAAGCCATTACCCTTGATTATAAATGAGTAAATTGGTTAATGAGAACTGTAGTTAATTTGGGGTATTATTGCCAAACAGGGAAATTATATGGAAGTTAAATACATCACAGTGGTGGTTCTACACAATTAAAGATCTAGGAGGAAAAAGATGAAGGAGGAGAGTATGAGAAAGGAGAAGTGCATCTTAAAAAGTGTATTGCAAGAGTCTATTAAATAAAACTGAATAAAAGTCAATGGTGCGTATTTACTCTGTTGAAACTCATCTGAAGCTATGTCTTGCAAGACTATAGACAGAAAATCTCAAACTCCAGCTCTGTGCTGAAGCACTGTATAATCATAGGGCCATCTGGTAGAGATAAAATTTGCCCCCTTGCATTTGCCTTAAGATCCAGGCCTCATATCTATCCTTCCTCAAGCTTCTTCTTGCACATGTTGGTGAATTTTATCCAGTGCAATCACTACAGTTGTTCTGCGCTGCTCTTTGCTACAAGGGTTAGATTTTGCATGGCTTTTGCAGGCTTAATTGCATTCCTTTCCATGTTAGGCCTGCTGGAAATTACATGCCTTGCTGCCAAGAACTTCTGGTGAGGGAAAATAATGCACATATGCAAACGCTTGAGTCTAAGCCTGGTTCCAGATTATACAACCCCCTAGGAAGACATTGCTGAATTGGGCTGAGGTTTGAAACGACATTTCCCCTATAAATAATTTGAAAGCCACCTGATTTTGCTTAGGGAGCTTTTATGCGAGTTGAAGCCAAATAGGTGTGAAGTATAAATTTATTTAGGCTTCTGCAATACATTTCAAGGAGAATCTGCAAAGACCATGCCCATGCTGTACCCCTGAACAGGGTTCAGTCTGTACTGCCTCTCCTTTCCATCTTTGGAATCCCAAATATTGGGCATTCTAAGTGTTGGATCCCTGTTACTGGAGTTAAATGTGCAGAAGAGTGTCAAAGGCAAAAAGAAGGGCATTATAAATACATAAGTGGCCAAAGGAAGCCTAAGGAAAATGTGGTTCTGCTGCTGAATAAGCCAGAGGCCCTTGCAACAAAGGATTGGGAAAGAGGACGAGATACTGAATGCTTTCTTCACCTCAGTCTTCAGTAGTAAGAACAAACTCTAGAAATCTAAGGACTTGGAGAGCAGGGGGCATGTCTGGAGCGAGGAACACTTACCCTTGGTGGAGGAGGATCAGGTTAGAGAATACTTAAGCAAACTGGACACACTTAAGTCCAAGAGCGCTGAATGCTGAGGAAGATTGTCGATGTCAATGCGAGGTCACTCTCAATTATCTTTGAATGATCATGGCAGCTGAGAGAGGTGCCTGAGGACTGGATGAAAGCAAATACCACTCCTGTCTTCAACAAGGGCAAGAAGAACACAGTGAACTACAGATTGGTCAGCCTCACCTTGAGCCCTGGGAAGGTGATGGAGCAGCTAATCTTGGAAAACATTTGCAGGCAACATGAGGGAAAGGAAACTCATTAGGAGTAGTCAGCACAAAGGGGAAGTCATACTTGACCAGCCTGATAACCTTCTACAATGAAATGAGTGGCTTGGTAGATGAAAGGGAGAGCAGTGGATACTGTCTACCTTCATATCAGTAAGGCTTCCAACATGTTCTCTGGTAACATACTCATGGAGAAGCTGATGAGTATGGGATAGACAAACAGTGAGGATTGAAAGCTGGCTTAGTGGCCTGGTCCAGGGAGTGAAGATCAGTGGCGTGAAGTCTACTTGGAAACTAGTATCTAGCAGGGTACCCAAGGGGTCAATACTGGGTCCGATCCTATTTAGCATCTGCATTTATGATGTGGATGACGGCACAGAGTGTATCCTCGGCAAGTTTCCTGATGACACAAGACTGGAAGGTGGGGCTGATACACCACAGAGTCATGTTTCAACCCAGAGAGGTTCTCCACTCACCGAGACCAGCTCCAGTGCAGGCCGGTCCGCACTAGGGAAGAGAATTGCGGCGAAAAGGCCCATCAAGGAGCTCTTTTGGGGGCTTTTGGAAGCCGGGAGAAGACATGCCCGGGCTGGGCTGTGCCGGGGCCGCAGCCGCTGGCGGCTGCTGAGGGGCCCGGGCGGAGGCGGCGCCGCCAACGGGCACTGCCGAGACCCCCCCGCGTCATAAAAGCGAGGGGGCGTCACCCAGGGCGTCGCAGACACCCCTCACCCCCGTCATAAAGCCGAGGGGGGGCACCCAGGGCGTCCAAGTTTGCCCAGCAGGGCGTGCGGGCGGGACGCCGAGAGCTCCGCCAGTGCAAGGGGTGAGTTCAACTGGGGGCACTCGTTCCCCCTCCCGGCCTGAGAGGCGAACTCAACCAGTGGTCATCGCCCTCCCAGCAGAGGACCCAGCCGTGGCCACCACTCTGCCGAAAGCCGTGGCCAGAAGGGATGTGGGGACCCAGCCGGAGCTCCCAGCCCAAGGTGGGGCCGGGCAGGTCTGGGCTGCAGGGAGAGCCTGAGCCTGGCGCTGGTACCGGAGGGGGGCAGAGACACCCCCTGTGTGTGGGGTGAGCAGGGAATGATCTGCTCAGCCGGAGGGCAGAGCAGAGAGAGGGACTGGAAAGGTTCAGGAGCATCAGGGAGTGTGAGAGGGAGATAGGTTGGTGGGGCCACCCCTGAGGCCAAGGCAGCAGATGGAGGCTCCCCAAGAAGCAGAGGATCCCCTCCCCTCTTGCCACTGGGCAGAAGAAGGGGACTAAAGAGATGGGGGGAATGAAAACAGATCCCTGCAGAGAGGCAGGTGAATCCCCCTCCTGGCCTCTCTCGCCTTCCCAGGTGCCCTCACACAGCAGGTGTAAGGCTCTGGAACTTGAGGGCCAGGCAAATGAGAATTTAGACTCCTCACTTAGAGTACTGTGTCCAGCTCTGGGCTCCTCAGTACAAGAGAGACATGGACATATCTCAGAGAGTCCAACAAAGGGCCGAAAAGATGATTAAGGAACTGGAACATGAGGGAAGNAAGATGATTAAGGAACTGGAACATGAGGGAAGGCTGAGAGAGCTGGCACTGTTCAGCATGGAGTAGAGAAGGGAGGGCTTAAGGGGGATCTCACAGAAGTGTATAAAAATCTGAAGGGAAGATGTAAAGAAGAGGGAGCCAGGCTCTTTTCAGTGGTGCTCACTGGCAGGACAAGAGGCAACAGGCACAGGTGAAAACACAGGATGTTCTGTCTGATCATCAGGAATCAATTTTTTACTGCGAGAGTGATGGAGCATTTGCAACAGGTTGTCCTGAGATGTGGAGTCTCCATCCTTGGAGCAGAGTTGTTGGACCAGATGACCTCCAGAGGTCCTTTCCAACTCCAGCCATTCCATGATTTCTTTTACGCAGCTGAAATTCACTCCAGATTAGTTGTGGCTGATAACCTAATAATCATACCTTGAACCAAAAGGTTCTGTGGGGAAGCAAGTTGCCTTAGCAATTCTGCCTTGGAACCACAGACATGGAGGTGGGTATCCACACTACCATAGAGCTCAGTGCCAGGCCCAACCCAACAGTGGGGAGAATCATCTTGGAAGCAGAAGAGAAGACTAAGTTCTCTCTTGAGAAATATCAACACTCCTTTGGGGGTGATTTGCTTCATAAGGTAAATAATGTGGACAGGATGCTCATTCAGCTTGGACTGTGCTGAGGGCTACTCTCTGTTGCTGTGTAGATATAGTCTGGCAAATAATACAAGACAGCAGAGGTACAGAATCAGTGCTTACATCTGCAGTCACGCTATTTATTTCTAAGTGTGATCCACAAGGAAACTGGTCCAGCCTAGGGTCATTAAGAACAGGATGAAAGGCTTTTGACTGGAGCTCCTTGTAGCTCTTTAGATGCAGTGAGATTATGTGCCCGATGCCTTTCACTTCAATGGGATGCAGGTTGTGCCTTGGGGCAGTTTGTCAGCCAAGCTGCCTTGAGCTTGTGTGCAGGCAGGGTTAACCTTGGAGATGAAGGTCTGGGTGTATACAGCACTGGCAACATGCTGCTTGGCTTGTATTAGTCTCCATTTAAAGCAAAAAAGTGCACAATTCAAGATCTTCCTGAACTATACTTGGAAATGCCTTTTAGTAGCCCGTGTCATATATGAGTATAAGGTGCTTGGTTGCAGTTAGACTAGAAGTATTAGGTGTGGCTCAGAGCTGGCCACTTGAGAGTACTGGCATTGGTAACTATGATTATAAATTCTCTGTGGGGTGACCAGCGTGGGGCACAGGCTGTCATTTATAGTGACATGTGCAATGGACTGCTTAGTTTCCAGATGAAACTCTAACAAAAACACAGATGGAGGAATCGCATCCCACCCACCCTAATTCTTCTTGAAATTCCTAATGAAGTATTTTTTCTTCCAGCTTTCCCCTTTACAAACAAATTAAAAAAGAAAATCGGTGGAGTGTTGTTGGGGAGAGGAGGAGGGGCTGTATGGCTCCCAAGTGACACCTCAGGAATGGCTAGTTTTTGTTGTACATTGGCAAATCTTTCACTGAACCTGTAAAGGACTGAGGTATTCTTCAGTTTGAGAACTGCTTTGGAAACCTGAAGGTACGCCAGGAGTGGGTGGAGAGGGAAGGGCAGGAGGTCCATTTTCTATTCAGTTGCAGAAAGCAAATCCCCAGCATGCTGCCAATTTCCTGTCATTTGTTTGATGGTGGCAGCATACTGTGGTGTGCCAAGCTGAGCATCCTGTAGATCTGCATAGATGTGTGGGAAGATGATGATACATGCTTTGTAACAAAACAACACATAAGGACTGTGCATCACTGAAGGCTCTTTCTATCTCTTCATTTTCTTAGTGTTACCTGGAAGAAGAGTTTGACTTTGTCATCCTAAAGCTGCAAAGCAATTTGTTTATTATAGAATCATAGAATCATGGAATGGTTAGGGTTGGAAGGGACCTTTAAAGGTCATCTAGTTCAACACCCCTGCAGTGAGCAGGGACATCTTCAGTTAGATCAGATTGCTCAGAGCCGCATCCAACCTTATTATGGGAGATAATAAAAAAATTCTACCAAACCCGCAATGTGGTGGGAAAATGAAATATCAGATCATAGCTCTATGAAAAGAATAATGTGAATTATCCACAGCTAGTTAACTCGTATGAATACTTTATAGCTGGAACACCTCTTCTCTGCTCTCATCTGTCAGAGATTGTTCTGGTGATATGCGTTTCATTTCGTATCTCACTAAAAAAAGCAGTCAATCAATACTTGCTCTTCTGTTTTCCTATATTGCCATGAGTTAATGTAAAGTTCTTTATCTTGCTGGATGTAAGAACAAAAGTCCTAGAGCTATTGCTCTCCTTCTAACATCGTTTTGAGGGTCATCACAAGAGCTGGTCATGGTTTGCTCTGCTAAGGTGAAGGCCCAGGACGGCTAATACGTTTGCTTCTAATCCTTCATAACCATTTCCTTTTTAGCTTAACCAGCTCTCAACTTTCCATCAGTCTTTAGCCTTTTGTTCCTCGGTTTCTTCAGACACATCTAGGCTATTCTGAGGGGAAAGAAAGAATTTGAGAATCAAGGATGCCCTTTTGGACTCTATCCTGCTGAGGGAGGTTAATATATTAACATAAAGCAAAGAACTGACAGTTTTGGCCAGTCACTTCCATGGCCTCTTTCAATGCAGTGTTAAAATGCCTTACAACTATTTGTGAATTTATTTGCACTGTGCTACAATCAGCTTCGTAAGTCATTGTTGTTAGCCCCACTCCACTGTAAAAACAGAGAAGTATTAATTACATTTGCTAAGATCACATCCAAGAGGTGTACAGTGAAACTGAGAAATTGGCTCAAGTCTCAGCCACCAGCCAGTATTTTAACGAGACCTTTCTCCCAGCTCTCCCTGTGTTGGCCTGGTGGGGCTCTTTTTTTTTCTAAGAAGAGTATGCACGCTGAAAGGCTGGGGGTTGACTCTTTTGTGCTGGGTCCTTTATTAAACTAATCTTGGAGTGAGATATAAACTTGCGGCTTTTTCAGGATATTTTGGACATCTTCGAACAACCAGCCCCCAAGCTATGCATGCAGGGGAGCCCATCAGAGAATTCCTGAGACGTGAAAGAGGTTCTTGACTCCAGAGTTGCTAGAAATAGGCAATGTGTCAGCCAGAGAAGGAATATCCTTCATAAAATTCACTCTGAATCAAGCTACACAACCAAGATCAAACTTCTTCCTAAGATAAATTACAGAGGAACTAGCTAAAGGCTAGCTGCAGGCTCACATAATTGAAGCTAATATGCTAATTGTAGCAAAGCCTGGACTCCAGCCAGCATATAAAGCTGTGTTGCAGCACTGGTAGATGATCTCTCAGTATTAATGGGTACAGAGTGATCTTTTTGCCTGCGACCCCTATTTATATCTCATCTGTATCACCATGAGATGCTGCTGTCCCAGGGGTGCTAGAATGTACTATATTCATGACAGATGTTACAGGTGGGAGCTACCTAATGAGTTGCAATGGGAAATTACCCCTCTATCCTTAGACTTCTGTTAGAAGATCCAACTATTACCCTGATTTCCTTCAAAGGTATCAATGGGCCACACTTTGAATTGGTGAGACATATACCATGAGCCAGAAATACACAGAGATGGTACAGGGTCATGGTGAGATCCCAAAGCCTTCATAAGATCAGCCTGTAAAAAACAACCAAGGAGCCAAAAGGACCCTAGCACAGAGAGGAATAATACTGGTGATCATTTGCATTAAACTGGCCATCATGGTTATACATTCTTGGAGTAAGATCTCATGTGACATCATCAATGAGTAATGTTTTATGACATCTCCATTTGCCCTAAAGTCTTTATCTCTTCCTGATGAATGATGACCTACCTGTAATTAATCACTTCTCCAATGGCAATGTGACTTCCTGGACCACTGCCCCTTTGACAAGTAAATCCTAGTAATACAGACCACTGCTTGGCACATTCTCAGTGCTGAAGGCTCCCATGGCACATCCAACTGGTGCTTTGATCTCAGCAAGGAATTCCAGATAAAGTTCAATATGTGGGTTCATGGCTATCTGAAGACTCAAATCTATTTGGGCTCTTTTGGTAACTTTGACTAACTGAATTTCCTTTACTAGACCTGTAGTTGCTGATTTCACTCCTCTTAACTGAAGCAGAAGTGATAAGAAATGTAGTGTGTCTGAGCTCCACAGGTAATAACAGGTACTTTTGTGTGTATATTGAATATACTTCCAGGTGCCTCCACAGGCGGATTAAGCTTGGTAGTGCTACAAATGACATGGTCACTTCTGGTCAATATGTACATATTACTGTGGGGACAGAGGAGGAGACTGGGTGACAAGATCTGTAAGGAGCAGATCTGAGGCAGGTATGTGTGTATGGAACATACCTCATTTTTTTGTGTACCCTGATCTAGGGGATCATCATACTGGTCTAAGCTATTAGTGGTGCTTTTCCACTTGAATTGCTGCCATAGTCAGCTCTCTTCTCACTGGGCTGTCCTGGCTGGACAGCTGCAGAGAAACCCTTTTGTCAGTCAAGGGAAATACTGGAATTTCTATTGAAGATGAACCTGTAACTACACATGTTTGATCTGAATGTTACTTGTACCTTTGGCTATAAAGGGATCATTTTATTATTATTGCAGTTCTGGGCTATGCATGGGACAGGGCATGTCTGACCCTCTAAGCCAAGGTCATGTCTAATTGCATCTCTTGCCTTAAGATGGCAAACCTTTCCCATTCAAGAGAGTAAGTGTTGAAAACACTGTTCTGTCCCAGATCGAGATCAATTATAAGATTGCAGTAGGCAGTATTTTTCAATTAAAAAAATCACTGGCAGGAATGAAACTGTATTCTTTTGAAAAGTCATCATGATAGAGAAAGCAATAAAGCAAAAAATCCCTGCGAAATCTGTAAAATAGGCCCTCTGAAGCACGTAGGAGGAATGCCTAAGCACAGTTTCTTACCAGTGTGTTCCTCTCAGTAACACAAAGCTGGTGGAAAAGATCATAGAATCATTGTGGTTGGAAGAGGCATTTAAGATCAAGTCCAGCTGTTAGTCGAGCGCTGTCAAGTCACCACTAAACCATGTCCATATGCACCACATCTACATGTCTTTTAAATACCCCTAGGGATGGTGACTCCACCACTTCCCTGGGCAGCCTGTTCCAGTGCTTTACAACCCTTTCAGGGACAAAATTTTTCCAAATGTCCTACCGAAACCTCCACTGAGATGACAGATCAAAGGACCTTGCTAGTATGTCATACCACAAACACTGATGTGCCACCCCCAGGCTTATCTGTAGTGAGGCTGGTTTTATCCCTTTCCCCCTTCAAATTTAGTTTAATGCTCTTTTGATGAACCCTGACAACTCCTGTGCAAAAATCGTTTTTCCCTTTGAGACAGGTATACCTTGTCTGTTGCAAACAGGCCTGGTGTTGTGTAAAATGACCCACCATCAAAAACCCCCAAATCCTGGCAGTGACACCAGTCTTGAAGCCAGATGTCGATCTTATGGCTCTTTCTATTTCTTCTCTCATAATTCCTAGAGGGATAGAGGAGAGCGCTGTTTGTACTCCTGGTTGCTTAACCAGTTGTCCCAAGGCCCTTGGATTTCTTTTTGCTGCCTACCCGAAAAACCAATAATTGATAATAATTTGAGGGCTGTACTAGGGTAGGAAGTTTTCTCGCCACATCTTTAACCCACGCCCCAGGGAGACAGCTGACCTCTCTATGAAGTGGATCAGGTCTGCATAGAAAGCCTTCTGTTCCCTTCAGCAGACAGCCACCTATGAGGATGACCTGCAAAGACAGGTTGTTCTTCTTTGTAGAAGTAATTTTGAGGTAGGGTATAGCCCAGCTTAACCTCCATGACACTTCCAAGCTAGATGAAGCGTCATCCTCGTTATTGTTAGATTCTGTTTGCAGAGCCTTGTATGTCTTATGCAAGGGCACCTGGGAAGGTGGGGTTGTTGCTGAGGGGACTCATCTCCTGTGCTGGGCAGGAACTTGTCAGTATTGCTCCCTGTCCTTCAGATCACTATGTTAAGTGAGGTGGAGAGAGCATGGGCAATCCTCTGTATAGTGTATCTTGTCTGCCTGTTGGGCCCATCTCAGGGAAGGCAGAATGAAATTCTAGTGATCAGTCTCCCTCTCACACGCCCTAATGCTTCTCAACCTGCTCACCTCATTCCAGTGCTCTGTTACTAAACTGACAAGTTCCTCTACGTGGTGCACCTCCCACAGGTGTGCTCACTGCTGCTGCCCTGCATTGCTGTAAAAGCTGGGCACAGCCTGCAGCCTGGTGCAGGGGTGGCTGCATGTTCCCACTGGAGCTCTGGTGGGGAAGCTGCAGCAGTCATGGTGTGCGCAGAGCTTAGAGAGACTGTGGCTTTCTACCATGTGGCCACGATCCCCCCAGCTCAGAGCTGGCAGAGCTTTTAGCACCCTTCCTGTGTATCCATCCGCATAACTTGCTGCGCCATGCTCTGTTTGCAGCGCTCCTGGCCACTGACACTCCCCAGGGGCTTTTTTTATAGGTGTGGGGTGGTTGCTGTAGTCCTGACAAATCCCAGGCCTTGTCAGCCTCTCCTCCAACAGCTAATGGCTCCTGACATGTCTCTCCACTCCTCTGGCATTTCCTTACCTAAGAAAAACCTCAGGAAAACCTCTGTATGCTGAGGTCTACCACTGCACTGTGGATCAGGCCAGTGATTGACTCATGATGATGGGATTTTTGGAGTACTAACCATTACCGTGTTAGTCTATGAGGCTTGCATGTAAATGGAAATATGGGACACATATCCATTCTAGGTTAGTTGATGTCATTAACAGTCTCTCATTTCATCTCTGTTTATGAAGTAGTTACCAGTATGTCTTGGGGTAAACCAAAAGATGATACTTGTGCCGTGTCAGAACTGTTAGTTAGTTAGTTAGTTTAGTCCAGGGCTAAAACTGTGAGGTAGCCGTGTGTCTGAGATGGACATAAACTAATTATTTTTCTAAAATGGATTGCTGAAGCACATGTAGCCAGATAATTCGCTGGTGGCACCAGTCTGAGCTAAAAACTCCCATTTGTAGAGGGGCAATTTTTTAGGATGTAAAATTGTCCTAATTTTACTCCCATAGTAAGCAGCAATACTGCTTAGCAGGGTGGTTGGCCATTTCCATTCACAAGAACTCTGTAATGTTTCCCGTTAGTAACTATCTGCTCACACCAGCAGAGCAGCTATTTGATGCTGAAGCTGCTATGACAGGTATTTGAACATATAAATAGAATCATGCTTCATAAATGTGACAGCATCGCATGGTTGAATGCATGGAAGTGCTGAAGTGGGAGAAGTTTCTCTTACCCCATAATTCTGTGTGTGCTAGTATTACATTCAGTGAAGTGGTAGGCCTGATGAAACCCAAGAATGAAGCACTTGTAGCATGCATTAATTCAAACTGTAACTGTGATAAAATGATTAAATCAAGGTTTGTGATGTAGATGAGTACTGGCACCATATCTGTGCACATAGCCAATACTTTTTGTCTTCAGCTCCTTGGGTGATTGGGAAGTCCCCAGATCGACTCTGTGGAGATGAGGCAATGGACTCACTTGATACAAGATTTGTATGCTTCAATATGTTGGTGAACTCCCTGGGTGGAGGAATCCTGGGCAGTCCCAGCAATACCCCCAGTTCCTGCAATAGGTGAGAGAACTGGCCAACCTGTACACAGATAGTTTAAAATAGTCAGCAGAATGCAGATGCAGAAATGTCTTTGGAGGTGTTCAAGATTTAACTAGGCAACTGCCTAAGCAACTTGAACTGATTAAGAGACAGGGCAGCAGGAGGTTGGGTTAGATGACCTTCATAGGTCTCTTTCAACATAAATTATTCTCTGATTCTGTGGTTATAGGTAGTACATAGTATGAAAGTTAGAAGATGTTTTGTGCATGGTTTAAGATAATAAGTAGAAATGTATCATTCATGTACTGTAGTTATCATGTAGGACCACAGACCTGCTGGACTGTAAGAAATTATCAGAACAGATTGTGGTGTCCCTTCTTGATCTAGTTGAAGATGCCGTTGCAAGAATGCTTGCAGTGGATCCCCACCCAGACAGCGACTGATCATCCGGTTTGATAGATTTAATCCCTCACATGAGTAAAAAAACTTATGCAAAAAAATCCCAGTACATTAGGTTTAACAAACGCTCTGTTCATAGTTCTTCGTGCAGTGCAGCTCTGCAAGCTTCCACTGACTGGAAACAGTTGGGCTGTTGGAAATTTTGTGGACCACCAGAGTTGCTGGGCTTTTCTCTGCCTTGCATATTGTGCTTTTGGTCCTGCTTTGCATAGAAGTATGGGAGTAGGTGGGAATCTTGTGGGTCCTGAATGTTTCTTAGAACCCATTCAAATTTTTCATTGTGTGATTAGGAGTGAAGGAGTTGGTCAAGAGCTGGTCAGCTCCAAGTGGTTTTCCTGTGGGTTGTCTTCTTTCTCACCAGTATGGCTTGTTTACTGTAATCTTTCCAAAGAACAATAGTGTGTTTTCTTATATACTTCTTTCTATATATATATTTGGAAAAAAATGTTTTCAGTCAAAAAAAAAAAAAATCCCACAAGACCCCAACCAAAATTCAGTATGTTTCTAACATCTAGAGAAAGTCTTTGGCATAACAAAAGCCTTTTTATATTTTTTTTGGTCACAGTTTATGAGAACCAAGCTCATACAGGTGCTGTGTCATGATGGTGGTGGGTCCATATGTACGTACACAGAAGGCTATGGCACTGCTTGTGAAACTGTATGAGTGGATGTGGCTGCCCTGCAGGGCCTGTTCTGCTGTGGTGTTGATTTCCCTCTGACAGCGCAGCTGTCGGTGCTGGTGGCCATTCCATGTGACAAGCCCTGTGACAAGCCCTGGTGTCATTCCACCTTTTCTCCATCCAACCCCTCAGTCCCTGGGCCTCCATCAGCTCTCATTTCCTCAGACTCCAAAAAGTTGTGTGAGCTCATGTCCTACTCTCCATGCCATCACCCTCACCTGCCTTTGCTCCTTCTCTCACCTGGCTCCATATTCTAGTTATTCTCCTATTCTGATAGCACTTTTGTTAGCAATATCATCTCCTCTTGCAATTGGATCTGACCAGGAGGAGTATTTAGCCAGAATGGCAGTGACTTGCCATAATGCATTAGTAAATTGTGTGAATTTGTGCTACTTCTTCTACAGCAATGGAAGAGATTTGGATAGAAACTTGTCAGCAGGTCCTGGTTTCTTCTCTTCACAGCAATTATTAAGATGGCATAAATACTTACAAGGATTTTTTTTCTTTCTTTTACTTTTCTTTCTCCTCTCCATAGTCCAGTATGCTATGTCTCTGTGCTGTGAAGAAGACTACAATTAGTATTTCTATGTGCAAGAAGATGTATCTTAAGAGACCAGCAGCAGAATTTATTTTGTATCATACACATAGACACATCTATGGCAATGACATATCTCAAGATGTTCCAAGTATTTTCTGCTAAAAAGGATAGATTCCACATTTCTGCAACACAGTATTGAATTGTGTAGGCATTCCAGACAGATTATGCCAATGAAACCGAGCAGGCAAGAATAATTTAATGTCATTCTTGCACAGGCTATCTCATCCCAGAGGTAACAGCAAGAACACTTTTCCTTGAAGTCCTAATAAATGCACCCATTTTTAGACATGGCTTGATTTCATGCTGTCTTGAAAGAGTGATTGACTTTAATTTTTGAAAGCCTGCACATGGCATAAACAGCGCAAAGCAACCTTTCCCATTTGTAAAATTATTAACCCTTGGAAACTTTTATTTCCATTTAATCTTCTGCTTCACGCCTCCACTGATACTGAAAATCATTATCAAGTGCCATTTTGATGTGTTACTTCATGTGCTGAATTACTGAAGTCAGCTGAACAGCAAGGAACAGAATGAAGGCCAGTCTGCTTGCAGACCTGTATAGCTTGACTGATGTCAGTACTATTAAACTTATCTACATCCAACTTGCATTGAATCTACATCTTTATTTAGTTTTCTGGCAGGCTGTAGATTTACATTCTCAGAGTCTGTTTCAGTGCTAGCTGAAGTCAATGACAGTCTGCACTGACTTCAAGGGTTTTTAGATGTCCCAATTATTGGATATGTCAACATAAAGGTGAAATATTTTAAAAATTTCATTTATTATTATTTTTTCAATGAAAATGATGGATACAAGACAGTAGAGAAGATTATTATCTAGCCAATGATGGTTTCATTGGATGAGGGTTTCCAGCTGTGAAGCTGGAGCAGTCATACATGGTAGTTACGAGAGGCAGAGGGGGAATTGTCCCTGTTGGGTGGGTTTTGTGATTGTTATTCCCTTTGCGATAGGATTTATTTTTTACTTGATTTTGAAACTTTTAAACCCTAACTTTAGTTTATTAGGATTTACATCCACTAAGAATCTGGCCCAGAAGTTTTGGGCCTTTCTGGGAAGAAGTAAAATAGAGTATATTGACAAGCCCTGCAACAGTTCTGGTTAGTTGGAAGCTATTTTCCCTGATTTACAGTGTGCAGTGGGGCCATCAGTTGTAGCAATTCTCCAGGGCCCTGAACTTCTTACCCTACCACTTTAAAACAACTGGAACATGACATCAGTTGATGCACTGGCTTCCAGCCAGCAGATTCCTGCCCTGATTCATAGCCCTCTGCTGCTGATTGTCTTGGCATGTGTGAGAGCCAGGTGTGACAATAGGACTCCTTCCTCTTCAGAAAACACTTGTGGCACGAAAGAAAAATAATGTACTGCACATAATTGTATAATGCAGCATTATTTCTTTCTCACTAGTCATTTAGCTATTGGTTTGACTTTCCATTTTTCAGGTCCTAACCAACTTACAAAATCCATAATAATTGAAAAGCAGACTTGGACATATGGGTTCGTCTGATTGTCCTGACCCAAGATCACATTCTCACTTATTAGGTGCTTGCTGAATGAAAGAAGTTCTTATAAATGCTCTGTAATCCCATGGTATCCTTTGACAAAGATTTCAACTTTTCAGGTACATTATACAAAAAGAACCATTTCCTTTGTTGTTTTGTTTCTGGTGTTTTTTTGTTTGTTTGGGGATTATTTGTTTGTTTCTTTGTTTTGTTTTTCCCCCTCTGAATCTGTCTTCCACCAGCTTCATTTGAAGCTCTGCAGCTCTCATAGTGAAACGCACAGTTCACAGACTGCTACCAAGCATTACACTGATATATTCATGGGACAGTCTCACTTCTGAGTATTAGTGTTGGCCTCAGAGCCCATCATGTGACATTAGAACTACTTTTGTCCAGTACTCATCACTTTACATTTACCTGTACTGAAAGCTGTCAGCCTCTGTGATCTACCCAGACACTCAGTCTTGTAATATATGCAGTTCTTCAGTCGTTTCATTTATAAATATGCTAATCAGAACAGGTTCCTGCACACATCGCTGTAGACCTTCACTGTTTTTTGCCTGCCATGATACCCACTGGTTGCTTACTCCTACTCTCTATTTTTAATGGGGTTTTTGGGGTTTTTTTAAAGAATTACTAAGGAAATAAAACATGAGGAAATTGCTGAAGGCTGTTTAAAAGTATAGATAGAATAAATCAGCCAGATCACTCTTATTCAGCTCCTTGTTTACATCTTCAAATAACTCCACTGAGCCTGCAAGGTAAGGCATCCTCTTTAAAAAAACAGCCCATATGTGAACTCTTCTCTAATGGATCATACTGATGCAGCTGTCATCTTTGTGGTATTCTTTGTGATATTAATATGCTATAGATGCCAAAGGCAGGCATCAAGATTCCGTATTTGGCTTCCATGGTTTTCCCTGAAACTGCTTTTTTAGTTAGTGTCATATCTGACACCCTCAAGTCCTCAGGTGTGCAGGGCAGTTTTAAGCACATTATTCACCACTTTCAGTAATCAAACTATTTCATTGTGGAGCTCTTCCAGAGCTTAATCCTGACAATTTGCTACTTTTGTCCGTTTTCTCAAGGACAGAAGTAGCCTCATCTATTTTACAGTTGCTTCAGCTTCAAACGGTTTCTGTAATAAGATATCCCACAAAGAAGAGTCTGAGCAGGGGAACTGTGCTGCTTAGCTTCTAGGCGATCACCACACTGTCTCTGAGCACTCTTTTTGTATCCTGATCAATCACGGACCCAAAAAGACCATCAAGTGAACGTGGTTTTCCTGACATGCTTCAGGGTGTATTATTGTCCTTTTGCCAAGAACTAGGAGAGCAAAGCGATGGGTCTTGGATGTCCATGAGTGGATAATAGAAAATATATTTTAAAAAAGTCATCTGTGGGACTCTGGCAGTTATTTGTGTCTTTGAACTGGAACTAATCCTGTCGAAAGACCACCTACCTGTACTTTCTGTCTCATTTTGTGAGCTTTAGTTCCTCTCTTTGTCCAGATGGGTGTTAATGAAATGTTTCCCACCTAGTTTTCCTACCAAGCTTTAGATAACTGTCTGTGACTACATGCCTTATCAAACAGGTGCTGTTCAGGGAATAAGGAGAGATGCTTTAGCTACTGCTACACTGGAGGAAGTCTTGGGTCTACACCAGGGCACAATACAAGTTTTTATCATCATATATTGCCAAGACCAAGCCATGCCAGAGTCCATTTATGGGACAATGTTAGACAGCCAATGTGATACAAACAATCTTTCAAAGATTATGGAAATGTTAAGTGTTTTTCTCTGTGATTTTTGCATGAGTAGGTGTTGTAGGATTCAGATATTTAGTTACCAGTTCAGAAAAAACCCAACAAACTAAAGTTCCTTTAAAATTACAAGCAACATTAGAAAAGTTCTGGGAGAAAAAGCCCATTCCTGTTTCACTACAATTCTTTCAGTTTAAATGTATTATCATAAAGTGATACTGGCAATTGCCAAGGCAATTACATGGAGTGCAACTCTCTCCATCAGCTAAGCAGAGGTAATTAGACTGAAACCCTGACTGCATTAGTCTAATCCAATACTGTACCAAATGGTACGATCAGTTATACATCGTATAATCTCAGCGCTGTGTCAAATCAATACCTGTTCTCAGCAAAAAAAAAAGTGCAGGTTGTACTGGAGATATGACTAATGGGAATGCTTTTTTGGAGTGTGTGTGCAGTTTGCACTGTGAGAAATGATGACAATTGGTTTCA
>WEIS01010893.1:0-10294 GCA_013389965.1 Todus mexicanus
ATTCAGCCCGGAGAAGAGAAGGCACCACGGAGACTTTATCGTGGCCTTTCAATACTTACCACTTACGGCCTGCAGTTCCAGTTTTAAAACTGGCAAGTATGAGAAGTTGAAACATTAACTGGGATTACAGAGGGAGGATCAGGCTGAAGGAGTATCCTGTCTTAGTGTGAGACCAGTTTAGGAATGAGAAATAGTTACTATGATAGTACTGGGCAAACTCAGACTTCTGCGCACATAAAAAGTATGTCTTTGAATGTTCAGTCATATGATGCTGCCTGTTTGCAGCTTGATTATTGTCAATGAACCAGAGTGCACGTGCCATTTGTGCTACATTGAGAAAAAGTATCGTTCTATTTAATTTACTTTATTTCTTTGTCTCAAATACCTGCCTCGCCCCGCCACCCAAAATCCATTACTGCCCCTAAAAAACATTAGAAAATGTTGGATCTGAAAATCACTGTGACAGGAGTGAGATGAAAGTTACTTTTGCTCTTAAGAAAGGCCTGTTAGAGTTTATTTCTGGCTGAGAGATAAAACACAAAATGAAGGGATGGTAACAAACCCCCACTTCCTCTTATGGTGATTTGGCTCACCACAGAATAAATATTTTGCAGGCATTTCTGACTCCAGAGCTAGGTAAATGGAAAACACGTATTAGTTTTGATTTTGTTGGGATTTTTTTAAGCAAACATGTTGGCTGGAAGGAGGTATCCCATTTGAAGTTGTTAGCTGTTAGCAATGAATGACTTTTCATCTCCAATTTCTCTGGGCTTTGCTCATTAGAAAAAGATCAGTAACTTTTAATGTAACTGGCAGGTGATAGATCTGGCTCCTGTTTTTTCCTCATAGTACAATCTTTTGGCTCGCAAAATCTCTGTCCTTCCAAGGATTGTCCATATCACAAGCAAGAAAAACAGAAAGAAATTGAAGCTTGCTGGAATACAGGAGGCATGCTCCGAAGAAACTCTTAAATGACTGATCGGTTTTTTCCCCCTTTGTTCTTACTGTGGTTTTTAATACTCCTATCTGCCCCAAATCTGCTTGCAATGAATCACCATCAGCTTGTAGAGAGGCCTCCCTTTTTTTTCAGTCTGGATTTCACATGCTGTTCGACATTAATTGAAAATAGGCGTATCAGGCCTACTGGTGTGCTGACCAGTCTATTAAAGAATGAAGGACAGACCGTTTGGATAGAAATACTTAGCATAGCAATCACGAAAACTTAATGTAAGAGACTAACTATGTAAGAAAAGAGGAAAAATCTTTCTTAAGATATGCAGCGAAGAAAAGGAAAAAGCATACGTATGCTTTAATATATTTTATATCTCATATATTCTACCGACACAGTTAGTTATATATGACAAATCAGTAACAAGCAATTTAAAATCTTGGCACTAAGATAAATGGACATTTTTGTTCTGCACAGCCCTTTCATTGTGCAGTATGCGTGATGGCAGCAGTTTTGGATCCAAACAGGTTCTTCTCCAGCAGCTACAGGTGGACTTTGAAACTGGCATCAGACAGCTCTCACTGACTGTTCATAGCACAGCTTCCTCCAAAAGTAGCCTGTTGAGAGCAGATGTTTATAATAGGAGACAATCTTAAGGGAACTTGATGGAAACAGAGTGTCTTTTAAAGCAAACAAACCTGGAAGTGTTTCATTACCGATCATACTTGTGTTATCAGGCATCAGTGAAGTCATGGTGTTGAATTTAACAGCTTCCAAGTAGTAATCTTCTTTTCTCTGCCATCTGTGGTGCCCTCTACTGCACAGCATTGTAGAAGCAAGACAAACGCTAAAAGAACTGCATTGGTTACATTGCTTTTTCATATTTTTCTTTCAATCTTAACATTTAATAACGGTTCCATATTTGTTTTCCTATTAATTTTCCTACTAATACATACAAAAAATGCAGTCTGTATTTGCAATTGATTTTTTTAAAGTCGTTTTACTTTTAAGCAGAGTTTAAAAGGGGAAAATAAGTAACGAAAGAGGATTTTAGGAAATGAACCTGTTAGTTCACTTATTGATTGTAGTTAATTTATTGATCATATTCTGGATGCTAATCTGTGTGTTTTATTCATATACATTTACATATATGTGTGCAATCTTAAGGTCGAAGCATGGAGATTTTTGTTATTGTTGCTTGGTTTTCAATCTCTGTTTTGTTAATGCAGGTACAAGCATTGAATATTTTGGTTGTGCTTTTTTTATAGTTGCTGTTTGCTGCTGTGAAGGAGGGACAAGTCATTAAATCACCTTCTCAGAAGTTGATGTATAGAGTTTTGTTTGCAATCTGTTGCCAGAGGCATGATATAATTTTGTCAGTGCTATATCAAACAAAAAACTGTTGATTTTTGATGTTGAATTGTTGGAAAGAGCTACAAAGATTGTGCATAAAATATTTCCGGAGTGATCTCAAGTTACCTAGAGGCCAAAGACTTTTGATGAAAGATCTGAAAATTTCAGCGTATTAATTCCCCTTTCTTTTGCTTGCCTCTGTTAATTGAAGCACCTTGTGTTCATATCTTCATAGCCTGAGGTTTTTCTTGAATAAATCAATGCATGAATTTTTTAATTACCTACCCAAGCTGGATTTGGACAGCTTTACTCTTACAAGTACCCAAGAAGAAAGGTTCGGGGGTAGCAACTAATGGAACAGCAAGGGGAAACGAGCTGCCTCCAACATTTTAAACACTGCGTCATCTAACTTGCTAACAAGTCTAAGCATCGAAATATCTGAAATGCTGTTGGCAGTGAGCTAGATAGAGCACAGCTTCCAGTATTGCTGACTGCTGTGCATAAAAGATGATGTTATCAACAGTGGGCTTTAAGAACTTTTCTCTAGAAAGCACAAGCCTTAAGATATTTATCTCCTAAGTAACTGTTAACACTGTCAGAATGACCACTACCAGGCGGTTCACATGATGTAGTTGGGAGTTGAAAATACACTTTGTCATAACTACTAAGGTAAGAACAGTTTAAAATCCTAGGATTTGCTTTTTTTCACCACCGAGCTGCCAGTGAAGGAACCCAGGAGCCCTGATCTCTGCACTCAAAACCCACTGAAGAAACCCAGCATGGGGTCGGTTCTGCTCTGGGAGGACGTGGAGCTCTCAGGACTCTCCTGGGCTATTCTGGCCTTTACAAGGTCTCCCAGAAGTACTGCTTTTTTTTGCTTTAAAATCACATGAATTTAAACTTTCTGAAGTGAAAGACTGGAATTTCTGTAGGAAATGGTGTACACCTAAAGACAACGGGTAGGAAATGTACCAAGAAATGATAATTTTATGTGGGGTTTCTTTCCAGATTCACAGCCTGTCCCTGGCTCTGCGTCGTCCATTTTGAAGTGACGCCCTCTGAGGACACCGCGCGAATCGTAAAAGTCCTGATTCAGCCATAAGCTTACAAAATGTAACATTTTTTTATTTTTTTCTTAAATCTTGGCTTCCTTGGAATCTGGTGATTCACAACTCTCAGAATTGGGGGTTTATTGCTTGTTCAGAACACCAGTTTTTAACGACATGCTCAGAAAGATTTGAAAACGTATCCCCAGTCTATTCCAAAACTTCAGAACACTGAAGACAAATGGTAAAAATAGTGTTAAATCTTCAATTTCAATAGAGGCCAAATTCCATCTGGGGGGAAGAAAGGTGATTTTTCAACACCTGGAACTTTCTGCTTTTTCAGCTTAAGAACACTCAGGAAAAGATGTTGAGGGGGGAAAAAAATGCTGGTCATTCGGGAAAGATGAGAAAAGTACAGATGAGCCATTTCGCGGAATTTTTTTGGAGACAGATTTATTCCAGTGACCCCGAGATCTGGGTGGCACAGATCTTGTGATCCAATGTCTGCTGGCACAGCAGCTCCAGAGACCCTCCTGAGGGTCAGGTCCCTGCAGAGGACACGGCCAGAAGGTCCCTGGCCTTGGGGTGGGCGGGACCGCCTCCTGTCTGTTAGTAAGAGCGGGCAAGGCCATTGGTCGGTCAGGGAGAGCGGGCAATGCCATTGGTCAGTCAAGGAGAGCGGGAAAAGGCCTCGGTCTGTCACGAGGGGCTTTCCCCGCCCTTTCGGGGCTCGGGAGGGGCATTGGTCTCTTGACGTTGGTTTCTACACATATTTTCTGCTTTTTCTTCAGGTTTTTCCTACTTTTTTTCTGCAGGATTTTTCCCGCTTTTTCTGGAAGTATTTTCTGCTTTTTCTGCAGGTATTTCCCACTTTTTCTGCAGATATTTTCCTGTTTTTTCTGCAGCTATTTCCTGCTTTTTCTGAAGGATTTTCCCTGCTTTTTCTGCAGGGATTTTCCCGCTTTTTTTGCAGGTATTTTCCTGCTTTTTCTGGCCCCGCATTTTGACCTCAGGCCATGAGCTTTACACCCAGCAAGCAGAAGAGCCTTTTCTAATTCCTTTGGTAATCTCTTTTGCTTCTTTTTAGCATGGCTGCATCCTTTTCAGAGGATTTGGGTTGGTCTGCACCAGCCTTGCTGGAGGATCACGGTGTAGGCTCCACTGAAGTGCCAGCTGGGAACGTGGCCAGCTTCAGGGAAACAAGTTTGGGTGGTGATGAGAGCCACGTTTCTAGGTAAAAGATGTGAAAAATAGCACCCATACTCTCTGTCTGTGGTAAATTTAAGTGTACCATGCAAAAGTCAAAATTACAAAAATAGAGGGGAGAAGGAGCTCTCACACTGCAAACATGATCTCCGTACTCTCAGAACTCTTCAAAAAGTCTGTAAACACAGACAGAAATACAGAAAACTGTGACAAAAATGTACTGAATTTCACTAACAAAAACCCTCTCGTTTTTTAAAGACTCTTTCTGTACACAGTATATCTTCCTGTACACAGTGTATCAGCTTCAGAGGCTAAAACACACTGGGAGCATCTTAAAAGTCTTTTTAAAAGGCTAATAATAATAATAATAATAATTTGGAGGATTCTTGGTCTCTGTGGCAGGCTATGGGATCTGCATGGTTTTAGCAATGTACAGTTCTGGGTTTTGGAGTGAGTTGGTTTATCACATTGCAGATTTTTATTCGTCATTTTCTCTTCTGTATCTATATATTTTTGCTTGCTAAAGGTGTGATAATATTAATGTTTTGTGCTGTTGAAGATCATTCTTTGTGCTATACGGAAACAAGTACCTCCTCATGCTGCAACCTGTTAGAAAAGAGCAGGCAAACCCTGTGAGATATACGGTGTCCACTCCTCCTCAGCTCAGTGTCTCTGTTAACTAAACCAGAATGAATTTTAACTAGGCATACTTGGCCAGTATTCTATGTTTGCTTATTAAAATTCAGTCAATCTCTGCAAAAAAATAAGACAGAATATCAGCAGGAGGGACAGAGAGCATGGCTGTCCTCTTCCTCCTATTTCAGTACATTTACAACTTCTCTTGGCCAACGAATCGGGAAATTGGGATTGGAACAGAGACTTGGACTTTCAAATTCTGCAGCAAACTTGGAAGTAGGTCTGAAATATTCAGACAGTTACAGTGGACAGAACCAAATGAATAAGTAAAATATTTATGAGTATCAAAGAAACGACGTAGTTTAGATTTCCTATGGACCTATCTGTGCCTTCATCCATCTGCTTATACATATTTTGATTGTCTCAGCACTAATTTTTGTTATGTTGGAGGTCTGCTCCATAGTCAGCTTTGCTTATCTCTTTTACCGTTCACTGCAATTCACATTTAGCTCACCAGCCAACCATTTCCTCTGTGCTGAACAGAATTTCTGGTTTGGATGTGGCAGTGAGATGTAAGATTTTAATTTAGAGGAAGAGACTATGAGTCTGAAAATTGAGGACCTTAGACTTGATTGTGAAGCTATTGTGCAGCAGAAAATTAATTTACATATTGGCTGCATGACCAGCAGTTTTGGTTAAACAATACAAGTTCTTGTATTATCAGCACTGCAAACGCTTCACTGTTTTACCGTTGGAAAACCATTGGTCTCTGTGTCCAAAAGTTTATTCATCTGAAAAACTTTTACATTGTATTTGTTCAACAGTTTAATATTATTCAACAAAAAATGTAAATAATACTAGTTGGGCTTTTTTAATACAGATACTATTACGAATAACATTTTAAAATAAAAGGTTAATACTTTCCAGAAATCGCTTTCAAAAATGATAATCTAGTTTCAGCAGAAGAAGGAGTAAGAGGGAGCTGAGCTACAGAAAAGAAGAGAGCTTTAATAACGCTTCATTATTGTTTAAGACTTCTAGCTAGGTTTTAAAAATCATTCTTGCTGATTTTGTAATAGTGGGATAAATCATTTAGTGTGGTGTGCGCTGGTATTGACTCATCTTTTCTTAGTACATTGCTTAATGTCAAAATTGGACTTTGCTGATAAAACTTTAAGCTAAAATAAGGGGGGTTTTCCTATTCTTTTAATTCCTACCTAAACATGTGACAGTATATAGTACACTTGCGATTTTCAGGACAGCTGAAATGTTGGAGTCAGATTGCTTAGGAAAATAAAAAGCATCTGTCATAACACACAGACCAGCCTACAGTTCTGCTGTAAGGGATCTGCGGCAAGGTTACTCTGTCTTTTTAGGCGAAAGATACAGTTTTTATTCTTTTCATAGTGCATCCTTTAAGACTAAGCCTTCGTCTAATTAAAACCATTAACAGTTTGTTCAGGGCAGCAGATCAAAAGGTTAATATGCAATGGTACAACAGGAAGTATTCGCACTCTTGAACATTTGTTAAATTTACAGCATTTAAAAACAACTTAGCCCAAATCATAGCCAAAGCCAATATTACATCATTTATAGTAAAACATTAATCATTAGTCGCAAACCAGCCAGTTGGTCTAAAAGTTCAGCTGCTGAAAAATTTGATGGTTTCAGGATTGAATAGGAATGTATTTTTAATTGTGTCCTCAGTCAGGCATCTGGAATGGAAAGGCAAAGATTTTAGGGAACTCGAGCAAAACAAAATTAAAAAAACCCACCAACAACAAAATAAAAGAATTCCTCCACATTTTACAAACAAATATATCTTTGAAGCAGTTTTGGCTTACATGGTTTTTGTAGGAGTGGAAATAGATGATCAAAACGCAAAGTAGAACTAGATTTTAAGATATGATCTATCCCGTTAATTTTCTGTGTTTCAGTTCTGAAGTTCTTGAAGCAATAGAAAATGTTATTGAAGATGTATTCAAAAGTCTGGCCCAAAATAAACCACCTGTTCTCACAGTGGCTAAGAGATCAGATTGGAAGAACATAGAGTAAGTATTGTAAATTTTCAGCTCCTGCCTTATATTAATGTAAATGCCGTGGATATAAATTTGCTTATGTAACTTCCAGAAAAGCTAATCATACCTAGTTCTATAAGTATTAGAACTGATAAATAATTTGCCTTCTGAAAAAGTAATGGACAAATAAAAAGTAATGCCTAGTAACTGCTCTGAGTGAACAGGCATCATGTATGAAGCAACAGCATAAAGGGGAAGGTAAAAGTATTATCACAGGGGTTGGAAAGGAAAGAGAGATCCTATAAACAACCATCTTCTGGAAGCAGCAGAAAACAGAAATGCTAAGTTCTGTTAGAGTATAAAAAAATCCATTTCAGGCTGGAAACAATTACTAGCAATTTCATCCTCCAGTGCCTTATCTGTGCTTTTCTTTTTCTCTGCATTTCCTTGTGGTATCTTATTTCTTAAAATGAGAGTGCTAAACTTCTCTTTTTGTTCTTCAGAGAAGATGCACCTCTCCTCTTCCTGTTGTATTTCTTACCTCCATGCTGTGTTCTAAGTTCATTACCAGCCAAAGAAAGCACAGCAAGTTTCTAATATGTTATCTAAATTTCAGATCTTCTGCCAGCTTATCTAGACAGGATCAGAGAAAAAGCAGCCTGTGCTCCTTTATAACACACTTCGTGATTTGTAGAAGCTGCTTGTACAATGGTATTTTTCCAAGGAGCTCATTTAAACTGAACTTACCTGAACCTGAGAGATTAATTGCTATCTGTAATACAGAAGCAAAAGGATAAAAGAAGGCACACATCTTTTTCTTGCCTTGCAATAGCTTTGGATGTCAATGGGTTAAAGGATGTTTAAATTGATAAGATAGCAGTGGCCACCTTGCACACATTTGAGATTGAAAAAGCACAGCAAGCCTTCCACATGTAACGCTTCAGTGCAATACTCCTGTAACGAGAACCATGCATTTCTGTCAATCCAAAAACCTGAGGGGCCTGAAGATAATCAGTTAGCCAAAAGGCTTGTACGTTCCAGGGAGTTTAATGGTTTGTGTCTTGACAGTTTGACAAAAATGTTTCACTCAGATGTCTGTAAAATTAAAATACTGTAACAAAGT
The DNA here is from genome assembly GCA_013389965.1 of Todus mexicanus. Lineage (NCBI taxonomy): Eukaryota > Metazoa > Chordata > Aves > Coraciiformes > Todidae > Todus > Todus mexicanus. The sequence continues at coordinate 8,332 of WEIS01010893.1, forward strand.
TTTGCAATTTTCGGTAATCTTTGGGGAAATGGCATTCCAGGCTAGAAAAACAAATGTGAGATGCTATTTGCCATCAGAACACACAGGGGGGCGGAAAAACGTTCAAATTAAAACAAGTTAACATCACAGTGTGTTAAAAATAAGACTCATCGATCAGATTTTTTATACAAAAAAAAAGGTGAACCATTATTTATGCTGGAGATATGTAATCTCAGATATGCATTTCCATTGAGTAGTGACCTATATCCTGCTTAAATGCAGTACTTTAGGGAGAGTAAAATGAAAATAAATAGACAAAAATAAAACCAAATGCCAAAATAAAATATGGATGGAAGGCAATACAGTCAGTGAGGCACTTACTTTCTTTTTTAGGCAGCCTATTCTACACAGCTGGAATCTGCTGGGCAGGAACCAGTAGAACAAGAGAATGATTTCATATTTGAATGTGCCTTGTAAACATTTGTAGATGCCCAGAGAGGTATTTACCTGAGAATGATGTCAGGCAGTGAGAATACCAGGCCTAGAGCAGCACAATCAGTTTTCATTGTCCAGCTGTATCTTTCAAGAAAAGAAAAGAAAAAAGAAAAAGAAAAAAAGACTAGATCTCCCAGTAGTGGAAAGATTTTATAGAAAACTACTCTGCTGGGGTAAGCGCAGTTCTAGGAGGAATTGCTGGATGCCTGATCCAGTGCCAGTTTGCAGCTGCCTTTATGAAATCGCTGTGGGAGCTACACTGCTCAGTTGTTCAGCACACTGTTTTCTCAGTGTTTCTTACTTAACCGAGGCGAGCAATCCCGCCGTGTCCATCACCGCTTTCCTCCTGCCCAGTTTCAGTGCAGGGAGCCTGTCAGCGAGAAGCACAAATATCTCTTCAATGTTGCAGCAGAAAGGCAAGAAAGTTACTTCAGAGCTGGGAGGCAGGTGCCAGGAGGTGCTGTTATCGCTGTGCCCTCACACATCTGCACCCTGGTGTGTTCTGCCTCCCAAAGGACGCGCGGAGCAAAACCTTTGACAAAGAACTTCAGGAACGTGATGGGGTTTTAGATAAAATTATAGCTGTTTTACCAATTTCTTTTTAAAAGTAGATACAAAACNGCCCCCCCCAAAAAAAATTAAAGAAATGTTATGCACTATGATTTAGAAGTGTGTGGCTAATATAACCTGATACAATGTATGAGCAGCCCTTCAGCTTTGCTCTTCTCTATTAAATTATAGTGAGTGACAGTGAAATTAATACAGCTTCTTACAGTTTCTGCCCTCCCTGAATGAATATCAGCTGAAGGCATATTCAAGTGCATTGTAAAAATATCACCCTTCTTCAAAAAGCTCGCTAGTGAAGGAATCTTGGAATATGAACAATGACCTAATTTCTTTTTCTAACTCATTCATTTAATTTCTTGGCCTGGACAGCAGGGCATATATTCCCTCACTTAACTCCATCATGTTTTTTTCTAATTATGCTAGAAATTATTGAGTCTATTGATTAGTACAGTCTCTCTGTATTTTCACAGCAGATTAAAAATATATGTTTCACATGTTTCACAGTTTTCTTTGATAAGGCACAAATATGGGTCAATATAAAGACAAATTGTTGTCTATGCATTTTCTGAAAATGGAGAAAATGTTTTTAAATGTATCTTTCCAGCTTTGACGCTCAAAATATTATCTATGATCTATAAGATGGTGCAGAGCAATACTTACGCAACTAAAAGGTAACACACTACATTTCTGTAATCTCAAGTAAAGTTGTATTTTAAGAATGTTAGTGAGAAAAACAGCCTGTAGGATGCAAACCTGTGGGGTAAGAAGGCCACCAGCATCCTGACTTGTATCAGCACCAGTGTGGCCAGCAGGACCAGGGCAAGGATCGTCTGCCTGTACTGGGCACTGGTGTGGATGCACCTCAAATCCTGGGTTCAGTTTTGGGCCACTCACTCCCAGAAGCACCTTGAGGGGCTGGAGC
>WEIS01010896.1:0-51641 GCA_013389965.1 Todus mexicanus
AGGCCGCGGGGCGGGGGGTGCGGCTCGGTCGTGTCTCGGTGGGTCACTCACTTGGGTGTGTCTCTCTCCCCAGCCCCGAGGCTGCGTCTGGCGGCGGCCTCCAGCCTCCTGCTGCTCCTGGCCGGCGCCCAGGCCCTGTTCCCCAGCCACCGCCTCACCCCCAGCGACCTGGCGCGGCTGCGGGCGGCGCTGGAGCGGCCCTTCGCCGACCTGCAGGCCGCCTTCTACTCCATCGTGGGCCTCGACAGCCTCGGCGTGCGGCTGGCGGACGAGAAGGTGAGCGCCGGAGGGGCCAAAGGCGTGAGGCGCAGGAGCGGGGTGCCCAGAGAACTGCGGCTGCCCCGTTCCTGGGTGTGCTCAGCTCCAGCTCGGATGGGGCCCTGAGCAGCCTGCTCTGGTGGGAGGTGCCCCTCCCTGCGGCAGGAGGTGGGAACGAGGGGATCTTTAAGGTCCCTTCCAGCCCAAACCGTTCTGTGATGCTGAGTTTATCTGGCGAGCTGAACTTTGAGAGGGCTGTGAGGAAGATGTAAAGCGTGTTCTTAGCAAGTGTGAGAGCAAAGCACTGCTAATTACTGACAATCAGTGTGCTAACTGAGTATGTGTTATCTTTGGGCAGTAGCATGCCATGGGCTGGCTTACGCTTACATTTGCTGCCTCGAAATGCTGGTGTCAGGGCTCGCTCCCCAGGCTGGTGTGATATTCCAGTAGCTATCAATTTGCTTTGTTCTTTTGAGAAAAAGATTTCTGCCTGTGGCGTGTTTGCTTTGCTCGGCCTGCTAAGTAGAGCTCTCATAATTTCATTTCAGCTCCAACACCAAATTCAGCTGCGTCACACGATCTTTTTATTTTTGTGTATATAAAATACGTTACCTTGCGTGCAGACAAAGGCTTGTGGCACCAGCATGACGCTTATTCCCTTCTGTTTCTCGTTTTAAAGTTGCAAGTGGTTCTTGTACCAACCCGCTTGCCCAGGTCAGCTCATGTGCCACACGTGTGCTTGCTCGTGAACCTAAACTATAAACGTGTTTGTTCCTTCCTCATAAGTTCAGCTAATCCAGCAATTCTAAACCATTTGGGCGCAGCTCCTCTTTGAATGTTCCACGTTTGCACCACAAACTCTAAATTGTGCGGTGCTGAAACTGTTGGGGTTCACCCCACTGTGCACCTTACTGGTGTCACTGATCGTCTGCAGGCTGGACTGACAATTGCTGCTCTCGTTTCTGTCAGTGTGGTTTGGTTGGGCTTTTTAAATAGCTCCTAGTTTTGGCGATGATAACACAGCCTTTGCTTCTGCAGGTAAACAGTAATTATTTATTTGTTCCTTGAGGTTTGGGATGAGGGGTTTTTTTTCTTCTGGACAGCCGTACCTCTTCACAGGGGGAGACTGTTGAAGAGGTAACGGTAGTAAAAAAACTTGCTGGGTATAAAACCTGAACATGTATCAGTGTTCTGAGGTAACTGTAGCATGAAACCCCTGTCCTGCTTGTAAAGGCCAGTGCTCCACATGTCTAAAAACCAGCGATTGATGTATGAGCAGTTAAGCACTTGGTTATTTTCTGGTTAAAGTGGAATCTTAATGACCTGTCTCTCTAGTTGTCAATAATAAGCTGGCTGCAGATTAACAAGCAGTCGTGTTGCTCCTTCGTGCTGTAGCTGCTTCCTTCTGTACGCATTGCAATTCCGTATTCTGCGTCCGTTGGTGATGGGGTGTGATGTACAGCTAGGAAGGAGGCTCGCCCTCAGAATTTCTCTTCATCTCTTGTCTCTCCTGGGAGATTTTCCCTACTAAAAATACCCGTGGAACTTTTATATAGATAGACTTTATAATGATACTCCATTTAAATTTGAATTCCCGTTGCAGTGGGGTTTCTGTGGAAATCGCTTACCTCTTTTAACAGGAACGACCTTCTTTTCTGTACAGCACTCGGCAGGGCAGGATCTGGGGGGCTTTAGACTTTGCGGCATCGCAAATATTACTCGGGATTTCATTTGCCTTTTTTCGATGTGAAAACCCACATCAGCGTACCTGAAATTATCTTAGAGTATCATTTAGATCTCAGTGGCTTAAGTGACAACTGGCTGTAAGTTACCCTCTGCTCTGTCACAGGCTGCCTGCAGCTTCATCAAATCTCACGTGGACTCCAGCAGCGTCGATTCCCTCTTCTACGCCGCACAGTCCATCCGGGTCCTGTCTGGCTGTGAGGTGAGTTGGGAGCCCTGAGCTCTGAGGACGAGGTGTTACTGAGGACATACCTACCTTCAGCTATTTCTGGGGTTTATTTTACGCATAGCTTCTACTTTGCCTTTCTCTTACTGGGTTGTGCTCTGCTGTGTCTTCGGCGAGTAATTTACGAAGCATCAGGGAGTACCTGGTGCAAGGCAAAGTGTAAAGACAGAAAGCGTTTGGCCCAGAATGTGGGGGATGGGGATGTTCCCCCACTGTGGGGATGGTTCTTGGTTAAACGCCGGTGGCCAAGAAAAAAAGAGTTGGTGCATTTTACTAGAATCCACAGCAGCCGTGTCTCTCTGAGTGGATGATAAACTGTTTTGGGGATGTAAACCCTGTGCTGAAACGCTGTGAGGATACAGGTGGAGGCTGCCCTCGCTGAACTGGGGGGCGCGTTATCCAAGCCCTGTTTGTCAACAGTACCACCGGCTGCTGAACGGGGATGTGATGCCAGAGGAAAAGCAGTAGCAGATTACCAGGATAAATCTGAATCGTGGATTATCTTGACTAATTGATCGTTGACTTTGCGATTTAATTAATTAAACTAAGAGGCAATGAATGGTAAAGAGCTTTTTTCCCCGGGAGCTTATAATAGCTTATCAGTTGCTGCTACAGGAAAAAATCAGTGCTGACTAGAAACCCTTGTTCTTTCAAATGCGAATCAACGTGTTCTCTGTCTTCTTTCTCAGGTGACCATTTCAAACGAGACCAGGGAGCTGCTGCTTGCAGCTGTCAGTGAGGATTCCTCAATCACCCAGATCTTCCACGCCGTTGGGGCCCTGAGTGCCTTTGGCCTTCCTTTAGCATCTCAGGAAGCACTTAGCGCTCTTACTGCTCGTCTTAGCAAAGAAGAAAATGTGCTGGCGTAAGTCTTCCGGAGGGAAACGATTCACTGTTGCATGTTTATCCTCTAGGATTTTGGAGTAAAGGGTTCTATAGCACTTAATTTTTGTGTTATAGATGTAGTGGAGTAGGTGCTGTGTTTGCCTTTGATGTGTTTGTCTAAGTCTTCATTGTCTCTGAGTGAAAAATACGGTTTGGGGGTGTTTTCTGTGAGATTTTGCAAATGAGTTTATGTATCCGGTTTAGTTGAAGAATGATGGTCACTAAAGAGGACATACCCCAAGAAGCCTCCCCTTTTTGAAAGATTCACAAGAAATTCTTGACTTAACACCCAACCTTTGTTCTGTGTCATTTATGGTTGCTGTAGATTTGTGCTGCTCTTCCTCAGCCCTGTTGTTTGTCGCTTGGGTTGCCTGTGCTGTGAGTGCCTGTAAGCAGAAAGAATCTTGGCGTTTAGCACCAAAGAATTAAGTAATTTTGCTGCAAAACAAGAGACTAGAGCTTTCCTTAAAAGCTGGGGAAGAAAAGGAAACTTTAATACTTGCTTTGTGATGAAAAAATTGGATTCCTGGAAGCCCCAGTAGCAGGTGTGGGGATCCGGATCTGTGCTGTGCAGGGATCAATGTTTGGTTTCTTCTCTGCTTTTGGATCTCTGAGTTTATTGCAGCGCTGATGCTGCTGAAGTGACGTTCATTAATGAATTCTGCGTTTCCACTCAACCACTTCGGAGTCATTGTCTTGACTGTGGGAGTCTTGTCACACTGAATGCAGTACCAGCTGTTCTACACTTCATTCAGAACAGAAACTGTAGCTGCTTTGATTTAAATGATGTTTGGCTTTTAAGGAAGGAAAAAAAATAATCGCTCAATTGTTTGGTTTTGTTTGTTCTTGTTTAAGAACCATCCAGGCTTTGGAGACAGCATCTTACTTGTCCCAGCAGGCAGATCTAAGTGGCATTGTTGAGGAGATAGAGGTAGGAACACTCTACGCTCTCTTAATATACAGGAATTTGTTAGAGCTCTCTAGAACTAAAAGATGTGTTAATGGGAAACACAAAATGAAAAACGAACCTGGTTAATTCCTTGCCTGCGTAATGTGGGTTGACTTGGCTCTTCCTTTCAAGCAGATATTTCTCTGGACTTTTAACTATTTCAGAATCAACTGAAACACGAAAAGTAATGACTTTTAAATATTATTAAATCCACTGAAGCCTAAACGGTTCCTTTCTCTTCCTGTTTTTAAATGACTGTTACAAAATACGTCAGTGATCCCCTACTGATGCTCTTGATGACGGGCTCAACAGCAGAGTGAACTTCTGTGCCTCTTCTAGAATGCAACAGAAATTGTAATAACTCTTTCCTTCAGGATCTTGTTGCTCGCCTGGATGACTTGGGTGGAGTTTACCTGCAGTTCGAAGAAGGAATTGAGACTACTGCACTGTTTGTTGCTGCTGCCTATAAGCTGTCAGACCACGTGGGTACAGAGCCAGCAATGAAGGAGGTCAGTATCTGCGTTCTCCTCCCTTGCACACCATAGCTCACGAAAAGGATCTGCTGAATCCCTGGTGGGCAGTGCAAGAGACCGGGATAACTGGGTAGAATTTCTACTGGAAAAAATAATGAACACACTCAGGGAAAAGGTACATCCCAGAGGGAATGCCAAGTCACAGAATCTAGGAGGGAATTCCACCTCCAGGATCACAGGCTGAATTTGGGTTGTTTATTTCCTTCCCAAGTGTACAGAAGGAAATTGCAAGCGAGGCCTAGCTCTTCTTTGTTTATCGAGGCAAGCTGTTGAAAAAAGCCCTCTTCTTTCAGAGTTTGTTCTGGCATTTGGCACCTGTCTAGCACTTCCCAGCATTTCAAAGTGTTTTGCAAATGTTATTTGCCTGTGAGGAAATGCAGGCACCCTAGTTAGGGGTGCCCAAAGGGGAGACGACATTAGCACCCTGCGCCTACAGGAATCCGGATGCGAAAACTTGTTGTCTTAAATGAAAGACTGTTGGAAATTCCTTTGGAGCTTGATTAAGCTAGAAATCAGTCCTGCAAGCTATCCACTTAGTAATTCTTTTCCACAGCGAGTTAACTTGTTGGAGTTAGATGTGCTTTGATTGAGAATGGCAGCTCCCTAAAGCACGGGGCGACGCGGCAGGGTTGAGACAGAAGCCGGCGTAAGGCATCTGAGTTCATTCCTGGCTCCCTTCCACGCTGCTGCCAAACAGACTAACGCAAAGTAATTTTGATGTCATTTTTGAGGGGGTGATTCTGCTGCAGACAATTCAAACTGTCAGCGTCCAAATGATGTTAAAAAAAAAAAAAAAGGACCAATTAAGGAAAATTGTTTAGTGTTGTTTCAGACTTGTGCTGTCAGAAGTGCTATTGTTGGGGCTTAGAGCTTTATCTCCTGTGAATGGTGAGAGCGCCTCCAGAACGCCGCAAAACTCTTTAAATATTAACGTGTAGTATTTGGAAAAAAACCCCAACAACTCCCTTCCCCACCCCCCCGCCAATTTAAATGGGAGTGCCAGTGACTGATTAGTGCCTGGAGCTGTGCCATGCCCTCAGCATGAATGAAGAGCACTGCAACATTTGCACAGTGCCGGAGTTCCGTAGCGTCTGTCTGGATGCTTTCTCTAGCTGTGGTGTACATCGGTGCTCCTTAATACAAGTAGGAGGGTGATGATTTGAGATGCAGGGGATTTCAGTCTTCTTTGCAGGTTACCAAGTTGTGTGCTTGATGCTTTATTTGGGATTATTTTTGGTTATTCTCTTTTCTGATTAGAAGTTAGCCCATAATCCATTGCTTTGATCAAAGTACAGGTAACTTTCTGTTTTCCGGGCTAGGAGGAAGTGATAGAGGATTCAGAGTAATGCAGAATCCTGTATTTGGGTTGGAAGGGACCTTAAATATAATCCAGTTCCAACCCCCCTACTATGGGCAGGGACATCCCCCACCAGACCAGGCTGCTCAAAGCCCCATCCAGCCTGGCTCAGAACACTTCCAGGGATGGAGCATCCACAGCCTCCCTGGGCAACCTGGGCCAGTGTCTCACCACCCTCAGTGAAGAATTTCTTCCTAATATTTAATNGTGGCACAGATGTGCCAACTCTACAAAGTCAAACTGCAGAACCAGCTGGGGCACACGGTCCCATTCCTGCTTCGGAAAGAACAAATTAGCTTTGGCACATCCCCGAGCCCGTGCTGACTCCGTGCTCCTGGTGGTACTGCTTTAAAGCTAATCCTCTTAGCTTGAGCACACTGCTGAGCCTAAGGGGATAAGCCTGTGAGGGCCTGGCCTGCCACCTTCCAGAGCCATTAGGATGCTTTGCATCACTGCTCCGTGGCCTTTCCAGCTTGGCAGGTAGCCAGGATATCTAACCTAGCCTTTCTCCACTGTGTGAAGATGATCATATGGCTCCTGGAGCCCAAATGGTCTTTTTTTTAGCTGCACGCAGGGTCTGGGTAGTTGAGCTGCTGGCATCTTCCCTTCTGAGACATGTAGTTTGAAGAGGTAGATCCAAATTCTGGCGTTGCAAGTTTTCAGCACAATTGCAGCACTTGTGGTTGGAACCTCCCAGCCAAGAATGAGAATGCTAATGTGGCATCAAAAGGTGGCTAATTTGGGGTTACCTCATAACTCGAGTTGTTTTTTGAAGCAAATGGTTAATTAGACAGTCTTTATGAGTGGTGTTTTTATTAATAACATTACACCAGGCCAGTCGGCAGTGTTGTGGTGAGCTGCTGCTGGTGTGAGCTCATGTGTGCTTCACTTTTTCTCTCTCTCAGGATCAAATTATTCAGCTGATGAATGCAATTTTTAGCAAGAAGAACTTTGAGACGCTCTCAGAGGCCTTCAGCGTTGCTTGTGCCGCAGGTTCTTTATCCCGGAACCGCTACCACTTGCCTGTCATCATTGTCCCTGAGGGGCCTGCAGCCGTGTCTCACCATCAGCCCGTACTCAAGGTGAGTCTTGACCCCAAATCTTAACCCATCTCTTGACTGAGTCTTTAGTATTGCAGCCCTGGGCTGGCAGTAAAAGGTGATGTCTCTCGTTTTTAGTCTCAGGTTCCTGTAGATCTGGGGTTCTAGTGATTTTTAGGAATCTCTGCTCACGAGATGCTACCTCGAGAAGTCTCTGTGTGGAAGTCAGCTCTGCCGATTACAGACTTTAGCTTTTCCATTTATGTTAGGAAGAACTGGGTGAATCTGGGATGCTGGGCAGGGGAGAGTTTTGGATGCATAACACAACTGGGGTGAGTCGTCTGTGCTCCTGCATTTCTTCTGGAACAGCGGGTTTCATGGAAATTCTTGGCTCTCTCTTGCAGCTACAAGTGACCAATGTTATGTCCCAGCCACTGACTCAAGCTTCTGTAAAGCTTGACTACGCCAAGTCTGCATCTAGCAAGGCCACTGTCCTTCAGCAGACACCATTTACTCTCTCAGGGTAAGGAAATAATCTTATTTTTACCATTTCTGAGGGAAATAGGTGTTATTTAAATGGTGTTGGACTTAGTTCCCTTACGCATTCTTCCACCTGAGAAATGTTTGTGCGATGGGAGACTCAAGTTTGGTTGGTGACTGAGCATGCCTGGGAGTGATGGTGAATTTCTGTTGCTTTTTCTTTTGATTGGGAGTGGGAAATTGAATGATCTTCTGACTTTGGGGGATCTTCGAAGAATTCATTTCCCGTTGCACTTTGCAACGTTCATGTTGTGCTGTGTCTGCTTGCTTCATCTTGTATTTGGAGTTTTAGGAGCAAGATGTTACCTATTTGTAGGCTGCTGGTAAAGTCTTAGAGGATACTTAACACCTGGCTTTTTTTTTTTTTTTTATTCTAGAGATGTCTTTGAGCTGAACTTCATGAATGTGAAACCTGCGAGCGGATATTACGATTTCTCCATCAGTGTTGATGGAGATAAGCGGTTTATCGCTAACAAAGTTGAGGTGAGTGTGCTTTTGGATGACACTTTAATTCTGCACCTGTTCACTGAAAGACCTTTTTATTTATACCCGTTAAGGATGTTGCCTTTTGTATGGCATTTTTATCACGTGTTTTGCTGTAATGTGTTGGATTTTCACTCGGGATTATGACCAGTACCCAGATTATTAGATGATCAAAAGAGATTTGTGTAAATTTCAAAACGGACTTGTCGCTTAGATGCTGATCAGACCATGTATGAGCAAAGGCAAACAGTGGAAGCATTCACAGAGCAGCCCGAAGCAGCTGTGCAGAAATGGTTACAGAGAATGTTAGTTCTTCGGAGCGTTCAAGATGTCAGTCTGTAAATCTCCAGGCTTGGCTGGCAGCTCTCTGGTAACTTCCTGAGCATTTGTTTTGTCTGTTTGTATGAGCCCTAGAAAAGAGTCAAGAGGGTCTTATATATGGTGATGCTTTTGTAGAGGAGAAACAGTGACCGAAGCAAATGCAAAGGAAGTCTTCATTTCGTGCATACATACCCCTTTTTTGGTGGCAAAAGCTGTTACACTGCACCTTTCTGAAGAACATTTTTTTTATAAACACTCCAAGTTTTACTTTCTATAAATTTTGTTTCAGTGGGAAGAACGTGACCATTCACGTAGTCACTCTAGGCCCACAGCGCAGAAAGTTCTCCTCCCGTGCTGTCTATTCCCAGGGTTAGGTTTTGCCTTCCTCCACTTTTTTAAGGAAAAGATTTGCTTTCCAAGTGTTGCAGCGTGGAGTGGAGGCAGGCACTCCTTTACAGCTGCAACCTTCCCTCCGCGTATCGAGCGGCTGTTGTCGCTGCAGTAGTCACGGTGCTTAGGAGTGTCAGAAGGGGCTTGATTGGCGCTGCTTAAGCTCGCCGCTGGCACGCAGAGGTACCGGCAGGAATGCGTTAGCGCTGGGGCGGCTTTGTGGGAACCGCTTCTAATAAGACACGTTGTTAGGGGGGGGAGGACTACTGGGGGAACTGCTTTTTTTTTTTTTTCCCTCCTTACTGTTATTAGCATTAATTGTCCTTAATGCACCATCGTTTTGACAGTAATGAGCTAAACCAGTGGGTTATTACTCCGGCAGAGACTACATTTCCTGGCATTAAAATATTTGAGAGATGTTTGTGTACTGTTCAGTTGGAGGGGCTGTGTGCAGCAGCTCTGCGTTGCCTTCACATAACTCTTGGAAAATTAATCTATCATTAGTCCATCTTTCTTTGCCATCTCGGAACAAACTCAGGCTTTACTAAAGTTAGCCTGAATAGTCTACATGTTAATGGATCCATTTTCAGGGGTAACCTCTATTTTAAATTCTACTTTTTTGTGGTAAAGGAGCTGCCAAGATTGTTGGGTTTGAAGCCTGACCTGAATAGTTTGGTTTATATTTTTACATATTTTTCCCACGGGTTCCCTGTGAATCATTTTTCAAGGTGAGGGTGGCGGGGCTGGTTCACATGAGCAAACCTGCAATAACAAATTGTAGTATATGATGAAAAATATTTTGGCAATGGAACCTTAATTCTTCAGGGGAACATTTGTAAGCTGGGAGAACAAAGGTGCTAATTAAAAACTGCACACTGCACTAACTGCTTTTGTTTGAGAGAAGGATTGAAATCGGTCAAACCCAGCAAGGTTCGGTGCCTGGACGATCTGTGGATTGGGATCAGGGAGAGGGCAGGAAGTTGTTCCTCTGCTTGGGGTTTGTGCTGCTCTGAGCACAGAGGAGCGTGATAAATGGCAGGGCCTTCCTGGCCGCCCTGCGCCAGTGACAAATGGTGTGGCTCCAAAGGAAAGCTGCCTGAGCAGTACAGGTCTGCAGAAGTGCTTTGGCTTTTGCCTGCTGTTAATGAAATCAGCAGAAACCTGTTTGGCTTTAGGAGGCAACAAAGGCAGAGCTGGTTGCTGTCCGGAGACACCTCTCGCCTCGCGTTGCTCTCCAATAAGCAGAAGTACATATATGCACGTGCAGATTTAAGTTGTATCATACGTGATGTGATCGTTAAGAGCTGGTCTCTGCTAGTTCAGAAGGAAAACTTCTTGGATCTGGATAGTTGGACTGTTCTATTAAAAACAGTCCTGCAAAGGGCAGCTGACTCCAGCGTGACTGAGCAGCTGGTAGCTGCTTGTGTGGGGAGGAAGGGGATGGTTTGGGGTTAGTGACTGCACCTTTGCCAGAGGTGAACTGCTGGAGATCCTTCTGTTCAGGTTATGTTCTGTCTTTGGCTTAGAGCAAGACTTTCTTATGGGAAGGGGACAGAAGAGCTTCTACAAGGAACTTGACTGATTAGCGTATGTAGAGTACTCGAAGTAATTTCCTCTTGTGTTTTGTTGCAGCTGAAAGTAAAAGTTTCCACGGAAGTTGGGATTACTAATGTAGATCTTTCTACTGTGGATAAAGATCAGAGCATTGCACCAAAAACAACCAGGTAAAACAACTCTGTGTGTGTGTGATCCTTTAAGGGACAGCTCTGGCTCTAGACTGGAGGTCTTCTGAGCTTTACCTACATCAGCTAAACTAGAGGAATCTTGTACTGGAATAACTACAGAGCTATATCAGGCTGTTGCTCTTAAACCTGTGAGTTCATTGGGAGAATGCTCATTATTTTATAGGTGGTTCTCCTTAAGAGTGAAACAATACGGAAGCCAGGCAACCTGAGTCTTCTGTTCCTTTTGTTGGCAGCTCTTCATAGCAAAAGCGAGTTAAAAGAACTGTGTTAATGTTCCTGATATTGTTGCGCTTTGGTAGCCATGCTCTAAAGCAACATTACGCTGTAGTTAAGGGTGTGGCTTTGCCACTGCTTGGCGTACTTGAACTTCGTGTAGTTAGGTTTTTAACTGCCATCAGTTAGAATGTAACGTGGAATTCAACTTAGGGTGCACAGCCTCCCCAAGACCCGTCTGTGTGAGCTCTTCTACGCTCAAGTGCGAGCGTCTGGTTTTTCTGTTCTGCTGCTGTCACACCTTTGGTTGTAGCATAGCCTTGGCAACATGGGATGTGGGGTGTAACGTTAGTGAAACCTTCTTCAGTGTTCCTTTGAGCAGCAAACAAGCATTTTACTTGAAAATGGGCAAGGTGTGTAGCTCGCAAAACGACGATGAAATATATTCCATTAATTTTTTTTAATTAAATTTATGGTGGAAGAGAAAGACGTGTTACTCAACTTGACTTTCTGATAAAACAGCTCATCTGTGCTGCGTTGACCGCAGTACTGCTAGCCAGGCTTGCTCACCTGACTTTCTGTGAACACCAGGCCTTCTCTTGGAAGATCACCTCCATTCTGTTTGGTTTCTTCCCTCCTAGGGTCGCTTACCCAGCCAAAGCCAAGGGCTCATTCACTGCTGACAGCCACCAGAATTTTGCTTTATCCTTCCAGCTGGTAGATGTGAACAGTGGAGCTGAACTCATCCCTCACCAGGTCAGGACAACTTTGTCATTGCCGTGTCACTGGGCTGTTCCACCTTGGAGCATCTGAGGTGACAGTTGCTCTTGAAAAGATTGGGTGGGTTTTGAGAGCTGGACCTGACCTGTCATGGGCTGTGGAAGATCACTGATCTTCGTAGATGGGACATCGGTTCAGTTGGTTTGTTTTGGTGTTAAATGAAGCCGCTTCTGGCTCTGGTGCTGCGTCTTATTTAACTCAAGAAAACGAGCGCAGGCAGCCTGCAGTGTAAAAGCACACTTCTGATGCTTTAATATAGATTGTTTGCTGAAATAGTCCTTAAACATAGGCTTTCTTAAATGCTCATTTGCAGGGATCTAGACACCAGGCTCCCAGTTTATATTTCAGCTTTTCTTAATGTTGTGCTTTTTGATTTGGGGGTAAACTTTTCATTTTGCTGGCATTTGTAAACGCACTGTGAGATATTCCAGAAATGTTCCAATCCTCCCTTTCAGACTTTTGTCCGGCTTCACAACCAAAAGACTGGCCAGGAGGTTGTGTTTGTGGCAGAACCAGATAGCAAGAACGTGTACAAGTTTGAACTGGATACCTCTGAAAGAAAGACTGAATTTGACTCAGCCTCTGGGACCTACACTCTTTACTTGATAATTGGAGATGCCACTCTGGAAAATCCAATCCTGTGGAATGTGGTATGTGGCTGGAAGTGTGATGATGTGGGTTTGAGGTTACTGGCACTCTTGGCAGTGGTGGAAAAAGCTGAAATGTTTTGTTCTTTGTAGCGAACCAGAGTCCTTTTGGCCATTTTTGGGCTCTGAGGTTTGCAGCTCATTTTAGGTTCGTAAGTAAGCATCAAAGCAAGACAGAAATGAACATTCTTTTCATTATGCGGTGGAACAGAAAGTTCAGAATGCGTATGGGTTTGATTGTTATTTCACAGCAAGAGATTCAAGGTTTAGCCTTTCTGTGCTTGCCATGCTGGAAATAAGTCCAGTTCTTAGCGCAGGGTGAGTGGTGTTACTGCCTCAGCTTAGGAGAAATTGCTGCTTGTTCTTAGGTCCTTTTAAAAAATCGTGTCAATTGTAGATTGGCAAATAAGGAAATAGGCCACAGTAATGGAAGAAGTTTTCTAAAACCTTGAATACTTTAATATCAAACCTTACAAAGCTGCATGGTTTCATTTCAGGCTGATGTCGTGATCAAATTCCCAGAAGAGGATGCGCCATCCACAGTCCAGTCCAAGAACCTCTTTGTTCCCAAACCTGAAATCCAGGTACAGTCAAAAGCAAAATTTATGTGCAGAGGTGGGGTCTAGTCCTACTGGTGTTTGTTCTCGTCGTAATTTAGTTGTGAAAAGTCATCTCATTAAAAATAAGTGTCGGTAACGTAATTAAAGAAGGACCAGAGTTACTGCTTAATGGAAAGAAATTTGTTGCAGTCCTTTGGAGTATGACTAAATGAGCTGTGTGTCCTACCTGTGAGAGAGCAACTGGTGTCACTGAGGTGATGTAAACATGAGAATTTGACTAGGTGAGCACCAGAGAAAACTCTGTGCTTCTGAAGATTTCTCTTGCTTCATTTCAGCCATCTGTGCTTCTGTGAGTGCAAGGAAAAGTTAGCTGTGCGAGAAATCAGCTGTGCAGAGACTGGAATAGACACTGCTTTAAAGCATCAGTCTTTGCCTTAAGAGGAACATTTATGACCCAGAGGAACGTCTGGGAACAGCACCAGGGCTGCAGCTGCTCCTCGAGGGAGTGGAGGAGCTGCTCTTTTGGAATGCTCCTACTTACGAGTTGGTTTTGTTTGTTTGCAGCACCTCTTCAGGGAACCTGAGAAGAGGCCTCCCACGGTGGTGTCTAACACTTTCACAGCACTGATTCTCTCCCCACTGCTTTTGCTGCTCATTCTGGTGAGTGAGCTGGGCTACAAAAGGAGAATATTTTTTCCCATCCAGTCCAAAGTCACTTAAGAGGTTGGCCTGCTAAACTTCTTGTTAAAACTCCTGGTTAATCGTGACTAGCACAGCAGTGGCAGCTGCCAAATGGCCGTGCAGAGCATTGGTCTGATATTGTCTCTTTCCTAAACTGTTGGGGATTTTTGAGTTTATAGTCAAAACAGAAAAACACTGCTGCCAAGTTAGAAGTAGGTGGAGTGAGTTCCTTCAGTGTCCTTCTGCTGGAGATGTCAAATACCAGGGGCAGATTATTATAACAGACTTCCACAGAAAAAAAGCGGTGATTCTGCCTCACGCTTCATATACCCAGCGCAGTATCTGTGCTGTTAAATCCAATCGAGTTGATTCCCATTTATGGACACAGTATTGGTGTGTCTGCGGTGGAAGCATCTACTGCTACTCACTGTATCATCAGGTCAGGGGTTTGAACTTAATGCAATACAAAATCTCATCTACGCAAGTTAAATTACTCCTTATTTGGAGAACGAAACTGATCCGCTGTTTGCTTGGCAGTAATTTCCCATTAGCTGGCCTCACTGAAAGCTGGCATCCAGCTCGCTGTGTCCGCTGGCCTCTGGAGCTCACAGTACGCACGTGGATAACACTTGAACGAAAAATTCTCATTGCTACTGCTCCTATTTCCCATCCTTCGTGCTTTCATAGTCCAAAAATTGAGCTTGCTTTTATGAGGAAACATCTTGTATCTATAGCTGTTCTTTGCTGAGTCCAAAACTAGAACCCTACCCTTTTTTTTGTCTTTTTAATTGAAAGTAATTCAGCTGGATGGAAATAGCGATGTTTAATTTTCAGGAAAATGTAGATTTGGAGCAATAAATTCTCATCAAGTTAAGGAAGATAAGTGAGGAACTGTGTTTGGGCAGGCAGAAGCAGCAGGAGAAATTTTCAGCGAAGGAGCTCAACGGTGCTGTCTTTAGCAAAAGTCCTCCTCTGTCCCCTTGTAATGTTAACCAAGTGCTGCTGTGGGGAACATGCTGCAGTCACTGGAGAACTCAAAGCAACTAAACTGGAAAGATACTGAAGTTTAAAATAAAAGCTTGTGTTTACAAGGCTGTTGTAACTTGGGTTTTGTCCGTTTCTTTGTCCTTTAGTGGATAAAGATCGGTGCCAACATCTCCAACTTCAGCTTTGCTCCCAGCACCATTGTTTTTCACCTGGGACACGCTGGTAAGTGTCAGAGGCTTTCTGCTTTGTTTGACCTTCTCACCTGGGAGTTACGGATGAGAGCCCTGGTGGTTAATGGGTTTGTGGTCTATTAACTGTAATGACATAATAGCATAACATTTGTTCTCTTGTTTTCATCTGCCTTCCTGCTTTTCATGATTGTTAATACGGTGATAAACCTGTTTTGGCCATCAGCGTATAACAACCCTCATTATCCGGGCTCCTCTCTCACACAATTTATCTGTACTTAATAAAACTTCTTATTTCCAGAGGTCACACTTTCTTCATTGTGTGTTTATCCTTTGTAAGCAGGGAGTTTTTGCGGGAACCGAAACCTGCAGGAATGCTGTCTACATGTTTTCTTTAGAGCTCTTCCTGTGAAAGCTCGTCGTGTTCTTTGGCTGGACCATTTTTTCCCCTCAATTTTATTTTGCCCTTGGTTGCATGTTATTTACTGTCTTGGTAGCGTTGCGACAACGTAGCAGGTGGGGAGAACATTGGATCTGCTGTTTCCCGAATGACAGTGTGTTGTTTAATCCTAGCCAGTTTCCTTGGAAGCTTTAGAAAGCTCTAAGCTCCTACAGATGTTCAAAGGTTAATTATCCTCTATTGGAATCTAGAGTACCCTCCTTTTTTTAATAGCCCTTTATGTCTGTAGTATGTCCATAGTTCTGCCATGACAAGATTGGTTGCAAGCCATCAGTGTCACGTTTTTCTCCAGTATGGAGACCCAGGCGCCTTGCTCCCCTGGCAGTAGTTTATAGTCTTTAGATCTGCCATTTCAGAGCTTCAGGGATGAGATGGAAACCAAATGCTTCGGCCTGACAGCGCAACATAACAATTGTTCTGAGGATAACAAACGGCTGGTCTTTGAAATGCAGTTTCAGCCATGGACTCTGTCTTCTTTTCGCAGCAATGTTGGGACTCATGTACGTCTACTGGACTCAGCTCAACATGTTCCAGACTCTTAAGTATTTGGCCATTTTGGGTGGCGTCACATTCCTGGCAGGCAACAGGATGCTGGCTCAGAAAGCAGTAAAACGGTAAGGCAGGGACGGAGGTGTTGGTGGCAGCTGTGTTTAAAATCAATGGGGAGGAGATGACGTTGATGCTCCCGTGTGTCAGTCGCTGATACAGTAATGAACGCTGCTTTTGGATCTGGAGTGTGGGGATGGGCTGCTCGGTCCCGCTTTTGTGCCTGTTTTCAGAATAAGGGCTTGAATTGACTCGAGCGAACTGCTCCTGCAGAGAGAACGGTCCACGTGGCCCTTTGCAGAAATGATCAGGCACACGGAGAAAGCAAAGGATGAAAGTATGTGCACTTAGACACGGGGAGACCCATGTTTGGCAAGATGCATTCACTGACAAATGTGTTTTATTGCACGATACGTCAAGCTCTCACGTTATTAACTAGTGAAAGGCACTATAAATGCAGAAGAGGCACAGCTGTTCTGTAGCACTGCTTGCAAGAGAAGTCTTAAGAGAAAGAAGGTGAGGGTATCTTAGCTGCTGCCTTCCCTTGCCTAGAGGGGGAGTATAGAGGAAGCAAAGAGTTATTGGAGGTGTGTGGCAAGAGACAAAGGGCAGCACAAGCAGAAACGGGGAAAATTCTGGTAATTGCCGGGATACAACATGAGGGCTTGAACTGTTCCCTCTCCTTCCTTCTGCCACACAGGGTTTCCATATGAGGCTTTCACTTGTAGGCCTTCTGTACTAATGCAGAGTTTGGCTTTGAAGATGATATTATTGATCTGCTTTGCCCTCAAACCTGTGCTTTCCGTGCTTCCCCTCTGTGAGGCACCAGTTGTTGCTTCCCCTCTCACGCCTGTTTGCGTAGGTGTCTCTGGGTTCTCACTTGTTGACGAAGCCATTAAAACCAGGACAAGAACTGTAAAAAGCCACAGGAATATAATTTTCAGGGGTTCGGCATTGAGTTGTTGTCTTGAAAACACCTCTACGTGCATGGCTGTGGCAGGGGGGATGGTTATTGCAATCAACCCTTTCCATCCCATCCTCGCGGCTTTCTCAGCCTTGCTCCCTTGGATGTCCAGCCCTCCTCACTGTGGCACTTTCCACGTAACAGTTCCTACTGGGATTTTTGTTGCCAACGAGGCTGTGTTATGTCATTTAATAATGCTTCCTTTTTAATTTCTAGAGTGGTGATAAAATCATTATTAATTACAGATTGCCTAGGATACAAATTTGGGGAAAAGGAACACAATGCAGCTTACTTCTAAGTGTCTTTGCTCAACCAGGGCTTCTGCCAGCACATAAATGCAGGTGGTTGGTTCCTACTTCAAAACACCGCAGGGGGTGTCTCTGTGCTTTTTCGCTGTCAATGACACGAAGCTGCAACTCCAATGGTGAATTTGAAAGTAAAACTTCTACCTTGGGCTAAAGCGAAACCCTTTGTACGTGACTTTAAAGTTCAAAAAGACATCTTTGTGTTACGGCGCTGCTAGCCTGTCTCAGATGTCGAAGTGCGGTGATAATTAACTAGATGGCACTTTGAGGCAGAGCTGCTGTTCCGCTGTGGAGACTGCTGGCGGGCGTGGGAAGGGGACTGTAGAAACCATCTTTTCACAGAAGTTACCAGAAGGCCTGGTTTTGCGTTTTGCATTTTTGTGACTGGCTCTGGTTCCTGGAGCAGGGCTGCTTTCCTCCTTCCTGTCTTCTCTGAACCTTTCTCCCTCTCTCCTTTTGGCAGGATTGCTGCAGAGCAGAGCAGTAGGTTGGCAAAGTATAGAACGCTGCGGTAAAAGGGGGTTTTGCTAGTGACCCGCTCTCCTAGAAGTAAGGGCCTTTTTGGAATTTACCTTTCCTGGGCATGCTGCCTGCTTCATTTCACTTCGTCACTCGCTCCTTGTACAAAAAGGTATCTGAGCTGAAGCTGCTTCCTTCCAACATGGCTTACTGGGCTTTCAATCAGTCCTTGAGTGTCCTCGGCTACAGCTGGGTTGGCATATTAGCAGCACATGTCCTCTGAGACTAAATGGCCTTTGTGTGATTTCTATAATTATCTGAAGCATGTGGTAGCCTGTGCACGTGAATGTGCTGTCTTGGGCACCAAGCGGCTCTCAGGTGATGAAATTAAACTTGGTTTAAGCAGTTTTGTTTCTGTAAATAAATTATTAGTCATGTCGACTGGAGGAGAACACAGCAGACGTCTGGGCTGTTCCCGTCCTGCTGCTGGTACCCCCTCTCCCACCTGCAGGACTCTGGTTATTCAACTGCCACCCACTCTGACTGCTGAATTATGACCTCACTTGTGGTGGTGAGAGCTCTGTGTGCAGCAGAGCCAGGTCAGCACCACCTCATTGAGCTGAGAACACAAAAAATGCAGGGTTCACCCTCCTATCAGACTGAACTGGTGGCAATGGCTCAGTTGGTGGCAGCAGCAGCAGCCAGCCCCCTCCATTCAATACAATCATAGGTCTCCATTCTCATTTACCAGCGCAAGGCCCTTTGTTTCCTTGCATTCTGAGCAGGTAAGGTCCCAGTTTACTCCATCCCCCGTGGCATGGGAGGCAGGACTGCCTGCTGCTCTGCATGCTGCCTGCTTCTAAATGTGTGTGTGTGTGTGTGTGGCTTCACTCCCTGTTCAGTGCATCGTTTGATTTCGGGGAGGGGAAAGAACATCTGGGATGAGGCTGAAATCACTCTACAACGCGCTGCACTGGTGCATCTCATGGGCGTCTGCTTTCTCTCGCATTCATAGCACTGCAGGCACACACACACCCCCCCACGCTGAATGCAGCTCAGGTTTTTGTGGTGCAAAACAACCCCAGCGTGGGCGGCTGTGTCGCAGAAACGATGGGCGCTGGTGTAAGCTACTGCCTGCAGATAGAGCAGTGTGGAGGATGGTGTCATGAAAATCACCTGTGGGGAATCTGGCATCATGTCTCATAGAAAACACCCTGTTAGTATCACTTCTCTCCCAGGAGTGTTTTGAGGTATTTGGGCACAGAACAAGCTATGACAAGTTGCTGGAGAGGAACAGGATGATTGTCGCTTGTTGTAGTAGATAAACAACTGGCTCCATCCAGCTGGTGCTGTTCTGATCCCTTCTTTTTACCATAGCTTTGGGCCAGTGTTTTTCAGCTTTAGTGGCCTGTTACCCGATGCCTCCCAAGTGTGCTCTCCACAGTTTGCACAAGCTCTTTCTCTCGGCCTGATATTTTAACTGTTGAATTCCTGTAGGCTGTGAGTAATCCTGGAAGATCTTGCGACCCACAAACCGTAAGTTAGGGTTTGCTGCCGTGTGCAGTCACAAGCATTTGGTCTTATTGCTGAGGTTTTTGATGCCCAAGACGTCAGTTAAGGCCGTATTGTTACCAGCTTCTAGGGCTGAACTGGCAAGTTCTCAGGGTCCGTAGCTGTGCCTGTGTCTGACACCTTGGAAGGGAAAAGAACCCCAGAAAGATGGGTCTGCTGTGCCCTCATTAAACTGCTATGTCTTCTTGGGGGCACGAAGATCTTTGTGTATACGTGGACCGGCAGATTCCGAGTGGGTAAATTGGTCCTTAACAGCTCTTTGACTTTAAAAAGGTACCTGCAGGCTTTGCATTCAGCCCAGCAGTTTTGTTCAGTTCCATAATTTACAAGGCTTGTTCATCCTTTTCGCACCAGAAATGACCCTTCATCTGGTGTGACGTTTCCATCCTCCTTGAGTTCAGTCCTTCCATTCCATTGCAGTACTGGTTTTATCACTCTCACAAGCTTCCTCTGACAGAGAGCGAGGGGTCTGGGGACGCTTCTACTGTGAAAGGAAGTCCTTTGTTGCCTGGAAGGGTTAATTCTTTGGATTTTTCTTTCTAGGACACAGTAGTACCAGAAGAATGGAAGAAATGGGGAAAAAAACAAAGGAAATGCCTTCAAAACAGAAGCAAATAAATAACCGAAAGACCAGAAGAAAGAAGGCAGAAGCAGATTTTTTTTATATATCAAGTCAAAAGGGTGCCAGTTATAATTTTTTAAAAATCAGATTTTCATTGTTGTGTTCATGTGCTTTTCATATGAATCTGGAAAATCCTTTCTTCCCTGGATCCCTCCTCCCTTCTTCCTCCCAGGACATTTTGAATTTCCTTTAGAAAAAGAGGAAGAAGAAACTACAGTTCTGCCTCTCCCCAGGTGCCCTCTCCTCATCCCAAATGATTTGCGAATAAAGAGGAAAGAATGGTCCTAAATTCTGGGTTTTGGCTGTCTCAGAGGCTGTGACTGGAAGTTGGGCTCACACGAGAGCGAAAAGAGCTTTTTCTGGTGGGTAATTTTGTGTATGAGTCATTGTGAGGAGCTTCCTGTTCTTTCATGTCCTTTCCCAGAGGGACATGTTTATTGTGGGGGACGTCCCGCTCCTGCCTGTCCCTCGTGTGACGCTCTCATTGCATTTCTCCGCTAATGGCTGTTCCTCTCACTCCAGAACCGAGCCAGGCTGGACTGTGCGGAGTTGCTGCAGATCCTCAGGGCTCAGGCAGAGGAGTCCTCGGGGTGTGACCATGTCTGACCCTGGCAGGTTTGCTGGGTTCTCTTTCTTACCAATCTCTGGAACCTTTTCACTGCAAAAATACGAGTTTGATTGAGGTTGTTGCCTCTATTTTACTAAACCGAATGCCAGGAATCTACTGGTTGCCACATGGCCGCATTTGAGTTAACTGAGCTCTAATTTATTAATGAGTTAGTACCTTCAAGACCACTAAGAGGCAGTAGACTTAGGCTTTATTGTAGAACATGCTCGTTGTAATAACCGATGGCCAAAATCTCCTCCTGGTGGGCAACTTCAACATGGGAAACTTAATAGTTACTCCCTTCCCTGCTCCTGGGTGGTGGCTTCTGTTTCTCCCATGTCAGACTAGTTTATTTAAAGGCCTTTTGGCAAAGGAACTTTATCAAATGTCTTCTGGGGATCCAAGATTTCAAAATTATATCAACCAGCAAGCATGTGGATAAAGGGTGCGGAGCTGAATCCTCTAAAGAACTTCCCGCATGTGAGACGCAACTCCAGTGTATAAAAGCAATCGTGGCTCTTCCCCACTCCAGGCTCACACTTCGTTCTCTGTTCTCTGTAGTAGCTCCTACCTGTTTGATCATTGTGAACGTTTTACTGAACACCGCAGGGGTTTAATGAACTCCTCCTTCGACCTCCTCTGCACTCCTTCAAAAACCTGACCTCATGCTGCGTTCAAGTCCTCTGGGACTAAAGGAGTTTTAAGCAAGAAATAGTTAAGCTGCTGTTTTGTAGTATTTTACCCTGGAATTCGTTTTCACCCTGGTGAGTTTGAGCCTCATATTTTGTTACTGCTCACTTACCAGCTTTGGTTTATAACTAATTTTTTCTACTGATGCTTCATGCCAGGACAGTACTTGCCCTGTGCGTGTAGAGCGGGTTCTCTGTCCAGCTGCGAAGAAGAGGGTGGGCTGTGTCTTGCTGTGACCCTGCCTGCAGAAGGGTAATGGGGTACCCATTAGTGCACTTGCTGCTGTCACAGCTTCACGGATCTCCCTCGGTGTCCCTTCGATGGGAAGCAACGTTGCTTCTCCTCCTGCTGGGCATTTAGTAATGTCTTCATGGTGCTGGAATTGTAACACCTGAACAGGGAGAATGGAACCTATAGGGATCTGGTGCAAATATGAACTAATTTCTTTGCATACTGAAGCCTGCAGTCACCTGAGGAAAAATGCAATGGTATCTGCTGCAGACTGTCAAGGAATTGGTTGGGTGCAAGGAGGGATGATTTCAGAGGCTGTAATGTGTGTTTGCATGCTACTGAATTTCTATTGTGGTGTTGTTACTGGTACTGGAGCTGGTGCCTTTGTTAGAACAGCTCTTGAGCCATCCTCAGCACACTTGACCATTGCCTTTGAGCAGCATCTTCCAATCTGGGCCCACAATCGAGCAACAAACATCTCAATGCACAAAGAACGATCTTAACCTGCTGTTGGACAGGTTTATTTAGAACAACTTTTATTTTCTGCTAACGATGGGAAAGCAGACCCCATCCTGACGTTATTTACATTTCAGAAGACGTAATTATTACACAAACAATAGGAGATGTGGCGTGACAGTGTGCGAGATCACTGGGTTAATAGCTTACTACTTTGGAAACATTTACAGTTGTAACTCAAGCCACTCAGAGCCACACTGAATTAGAACACGGTGACAGCCCAACCTGATGCACAGGGATCTCCTCCACCTCCTGCAGAGCTGCAGCTTCAGCTTGAACCCCTCGAGGCAGAGCAGGAGCTGGAGCTGAGCTGTTGAGAGCTGTGTTGCTGCCAGGGCTCTGGATCCAAGAGCTAGGCAGCGGCAGCCCGCAGCGGCGTTTCTGACGGGCGGTAGACGTGTGGATTCATGTCTCGCCTCGCCCTAATCCGAGCTGCGTGTGTGGTTGTGCCACCAGCATCTGTTTAGAGGAGGGTGTCATCAATTTACCAAGTTGCCTCGAGGTACCTTTTGTTGGCCTCATGTTTATTAATCAGGCCCTCAAACAAAACGATGACTTGGCAGAAATTTTGCTACACTTCGTGATTTGAAAGCCTTAATTAGTAGCTAATATGTCCCCAGGATTACAAGCGTACCGGTTGTTTTAGTCTTTGTCTATCAGTCAGCCTGAGGTTAAACCACCAAGGTTGGGTTGGGGTTTTTTTCTTGTTTAGAACACAGACCAGTATTTAGAGAGGGGAGTTACATTGCAAAGAGTGAAGTAAATTAAGTAGTGTGTCAGAATTGTGTTCCTTTGACAGATCTGAGGAGTGTATGCATCACTTTCCAGCTGCTCACATCTGGGAGTGTCTTCATTGCTGTGACGGGCTTACTGTACAGTTAGATCCGGGAGCTCTGAATTATTCTGGACAG
This sequence comes from Todus mexicanus, assembly GCA_013389965.1. NCBI lineage: Eukaryota > Metazoa > Chordata > Aves > Coraciiformes > Todidae > Todus > Todus mexicanus. Next base: position 22,410 of record WEIS01010896.1, read on the forward strand.
GAGCAGGAGGAAAAGAGAATTATGAGAAAACGGTGAGCACACACAGAAGGGTTTTTTTCATTCTTTGGAGGCTTTTCTTGGCTGACCTTAATTTGTGGAAAGGTAACCACTGGAAAGAGTCTGGCCCAAAAAAAGTCATTAGTCTGTCTTTAGCTGAGCTTAGGCACTCGGGGACACCATCTCGGCTGTACAAAGCTGCTTTTGGTTGCTGCGAGCCTGTTCCTAGACCTCCCCATGCAGCTTCACAACACTCGTGGTCTGTCTGTCCAGATTAGGTACTTGACAAAATTGGGAGGTTTTTTCCTCTGCAACTGCAGCAAACACCCTTTTTCGTGGACAGCAGTGGCTCTTGGCTGAAGGAGAGCCCTCGGAGGGCTTGAGCAGTAGTGTGCTAGGTACAGAACAGAGCAGGGAATGGTACTCACCAGAGCAGAGGAAGGTGAAAAAGGGAGAAGTATTTACATGAGCTTCGCCAGGCTGCTGGGAAAGCCTTCTAACCGACTGCTGTTGATGTCCTGAGGCCTGTGAGAGAAGAGAATGGGACAGTGGTGGCACAATTGAGAGAGGAATTCTTGTTTTCCGCTGCTGTTTTACTGAATTATGGGGTTGAGAAGACAGCACAGTGATGTCTGGGGTGTGGGGGGGGTGGGCTGGCTCAGGACAGGCTGTTCCTTATCTGCACCCTGCTTGCCCATGTAAGGGAAGAGCTGGGTTACAGGGTCAGGGAAGAGCTTTATCCTTTCCCACAGTGTATCTGAGAGGTGGTACTTAATCCAGTAGCTTCACATCTGGAAGCCTGACAGCGATAAAGACTTTGTCTTGTTCCTGCAGTGAGCAGAAAATGAGCTGATTCCCACCTACCTCTGATTCTGCAGAATGGCTCCCAGAAAGTCCCGCAGGACCGTGTGCTGGTGGTAGCGGCTGTCCATCAGGATGCTGTCCGACTGGCGCCTTGTCAGGAACTCATGTACCCCTTCTCCTGGGCTGCTCTCGCTGCTCCCGTTATGTGAAGATGAGACACATCTTTGTTTCAGAGATGATTTTTAGTCACTCACTCAGCATTTGTCTCGGGCTGAGCAGCACAGCAGGGAACCTGCTGGTCTGAGCCTGGGGCTGTTCTGCTTCATTTCAGTAAGAAATTGCTCGACTATATTTGTTCCTGTGTTAGGTGAGGATTGGAGTTGGTTTATATCTGACTAGTTGCTCTTATTTCATGGCAGTCGCTGATCTATCTAGTCAAAGGTACCCGAGTTGCAGAGGAGAGGCTGCTCTCTGTGTTCAAACCAGGCCAGGGATAACTGTTACCTACCAGTGGATGATCATTGCAACTATTATTTGCAAATATTATTGCTTGTTGATATTGCAGTCAGCTGATCTGACACTTACAGCCTTGGAGGAAAAGATTAATTAGGCTGCTTAATGATTGTTGTGATTAGGGGGAATCCAAGACAGCGGAATGCGGGATGCCCTTCGGGATGTGGAGCCGCAGGGGAGATCGGTTCTGCTGCAGTGGGAGGCAGCTATTTCTGCTCCCTGCATGAAAGAAACTGCCCAGCGTAATAACTAAAACCGTAGCCCCAGGACAGCAGAATGCCGTGGCTTACCCGAGCCGCTTGCCAATGATGGTCTGTAAGAATTTTCGGGCAGAAATCTGCCCCAGGAATTTCCGGTAGTTGTCGGTGAATATGGCATCGGCGTGGCGCTGCATCCTGGGGTGAAAGACAAGCAGACGGTGCACGCTCTGAGCTAGCAATGAGCCTTCTAGGTGAGGAAGGGGTGTTTCAGACAGCAAAATACACCAGGTGTAACACTGCTGGTATCGGGGGCAGGTAACCACAGCAAACACCTTTTGGTGTTTGACTATGTGAGTGTTGGAGGCTAAAAGGATTTGAGGGAGCTCAGTCCTGACACAGAGGCAGCAGGCAAAGTGAAATGTCTGAAAATCAGTATCCACACTAAAACAAGTAAGGAAAAGTGCCTGTAAACCAGTGGTGAGGTCAGAGGATCCGTGGAAAGGAGGAGAATCACAGGCTGGGAGAGGGCAGAGCTGGGACTGGGACACTCCAGTGCTCTGCAGCAGCACCATCACCTCTTGGGAGGGCTGGGACAGGGTGACGGGAGCCTCCAGCAGGTCTCTAGCCTGTGGTTAGACCCAGGCCCCTGAAAATCCACAGGTAGGGGAAGCACAAGCCACTTGGCAGGTCCCACTGTTGTAAGGATGAGTCCTCTGTGCTTCAGGCAGAAACAACCATCCTCCATGTCCTGGCAGGAGTGGCAAGGAGAGGCCCTAACAATCGTGCAGATGGATTCCCAGAGCTCGGTGGGAAATTATACTCCCTGCAGGAGCTGTGGGCCTGTGACCCTGCCCTGTCTGTATGCCCCTGCTGCTGGGCAACAGCAGGACATGTCTCTGGACATGGGCGATGGTGAAAACTGGCACAGTCCCAGCCTTCTGCTGCTCTGCTTGCAGCTCAGCTGAGTTCTCCCCCTGGGGCCTGGACTTTGTGGTGCTGGTGGGACTAAGAGACCTTCTGGTCTGCTCCTGGGCTGGGGGAATGTCGCTACCAGCGTCCTCTTGCTGCAGCGGGGCTGAGAGGTGAGGTACTAACCTTTTCTCAGTGGGGTCTGTTAACAAACCCTCTACCTCCTGTTCCTCTGCCGGGGGGTTAAGCCTCTGCACTGGGCTGCTGGGGAAGTTCATGGCCTTGCCAGCAGCCAACCCTGGGCTGTACCTGCAAGACAAACCCAAAGCCTGTTCGAGATGTGCTCAGCTGCCAGTTGGGGATCAGTCTTATCAACAGCTACTCCCTCTTCTGCTTTTTCTTCTTCATTTTGCCATCCCCATCTCATCAGTAATGCAAGTGTTGTCTGTCACTCTCCCCAGCTGGAAACTGCCCTGAAGCTATTTCGGCAGGGAAAAGATGGTTGATAGAGCTGCCTCAAATGCACTTGCCCCTCGCTGAGCTCGCAGCCTCCTCAAGCAAAATTCCAGCAATTCCGGTATGGTTACGCCATGGCTTTGGCACAAGGCTAAAGCATTTTCTGTGGGACGTTGCAAATCCCCGTTATAAGAACCCAAAGCTCAATTTTGTGCTTCCATCGATTTGTAGTGGTAGGAAGTGATATTACAACTTCTAACAGCCGACAAGGAAATAGCTCAGGTATTAATAGGCAGCTGTTGAGTTCATGTACTGGAATATCTGCGGTTCTGACTTCAATGCAGGTGGCCTGCGGGCACGGATTTTGATCAGTGATGGAGCTGGAGGTACTGCCTGCACTGGAGAGTCAGAGATTTCTCTTTATAGAACCCAGCATTCAATTCTAAACCCAACTGTTTGGGCTGAAATGTTCCATCGGGTGCCTGCCTTCTTTGGAAACCACCCCTAGGTTAGCAATGTACCCAAAAAATGCAGCCAGAGCAAAGAAGTAGGCTCACCAGCCCACGGAGAGTTCATCTGGCCTTGAGAAGAGCTGGCAGCCTTCATTTGGCACGTGCTTATTTTGCACAAGGTCAGGGATGAGGTGGGGAGCAACAGCATGGATAAACCGCTTGGCAGCTTACCTGAGAGCTGGGGAGAGAGGGGAGGAGATGGAGCATGCCACTAAATGCAGGAACAGGAGCAAGGTGGCCTTATCCAGCATCTTCTACCCTTTGGAGTCACCTGAAATGCAGAGCAGGCTGAGTCAGAGGCAGGGAGATGCTCAAGGCCAGGAGGGGAGGCTGAGTGCCACCTTTGTGCTTTCAGTCCCCCTGCTCACTTATTGGCACGATGGGACTGGAAACGTGTCTCCCGTGCTTGTGGCTCTGGTGTTTCCCAAGGCAGAGGTGTCTCGATGTGGCCAAGTGTTCTCCAGGTAGTGCAGTTCCTGGGGGCAAGTGGCTGTGTGTGACCCCTCAGGGAGATGGTGCCACCCTCGGGACAGGAGGCAGGGCTGAGTGCGGGGGTGTCAAACTGTGGCACCCACTTATTGACCTGTCCTGCTGCTGTGGTTGAAGGAGAACTCTCGGGCTGGGCTGAGCCCCACGGGCTGTAAAAGCACCTGGAGGGGCTGCTGAAAACTGTGACCAGCCCCTGGGACCTCTCCTGCCCTTCGCTCTCCCAGGGATGTGTATCTGCCTTGCACAGGTCTGTGTGTGACAGCTGACTGGGCTGCCTCGCTGTCTGGCCAGAAACTGGGGAGAACCAAACAAAACTCTGGGCAGAGGGGTCATGCTGGCCCAGAGTAAACCCCAGCAAAACCAGTTTTTTTGGTTAGCCCAACAAAACCCGGGCTGTTCCTTCAGTCATTGTGCTTGAGGAAAGTGGGGTCTGGACTGAAATATGCCTCTGGGGGAGAGCTGAACTTCTACTGTGTGGAGAGGAGCTCCCCTGCAGCTCTGAGCACTGCTGTGGTGGAAGGGAGATGGACCCGAGCTGTGGGTGTCTGTTCTCTGACCAACACCACAGGACTTGGTGTCCTGAGGCTGGCTGAAGCGCTGCGAATGACTCAGGACAGAGTCCTCAGAGGTTGCACACCCTCAGGAGTTGAAGGCGATGCTTTTGTCAGCAGCAGCAAGGGAGGAATTTCAGTGAAAGCTCTTCCTGAGTTTTGATGGAAAGCGATTGATCTTTTTGCTCAAAACAGATTCTCTAAGAATGTGGATAGAAATCTTTAAGATAGCAAGTTGCCCTGTTCCCTGTCTCATGTTGCACATGAAAAGAGCAGAAAGATGTTTGATCTCCATAAGAGGGGAAAAAACGATCCCTTCCAAATGTATAACAATATCTTATGCAAAAGGAGCAGTTTCCAAATGGAAAGGGTTTGGTTTGGTGTCTAATTACCCAAATGAATTTTCCAAGCAGCGGGTTTTACTGCTGCTGGTGGTAGGAGGGAGCTCTGCTTTACTGCTCGGGTGAGGGTCTTGCAAGTGGGTCTGATCTTGATACTGTGGAATTTAATAACAGAATTAGTGGCAGTGTCAGAGGTGCACGGCAAGATGTGGGGGAAGGTGGTGCACTAAGAAATGGGGGTTCTTGTCACAAACTCATTCTCAGCCCAGTCCCTGTTCTCAGCTGGGAGACCAGCAGCTTCCCCGTGGGAGCAGTGCCAATGCTCCTTGCTCTGGCAGAGCTTCTTGTGATCTTTTGAGTGGCATCTCCTGCCTCCGATACATGGTCTCTTACAGAATCACTCTGGCCCCTCAGAGAGGTGAGGAATGCTCAGAAGCAGCAGAACAGTGACTGAGAAACTTACAGAGCTTCTGCTTTTAGAGCAAATTCCCTGTTTGCATTTGGTTTTGTCTTTTTCATGTGAACCAGTAAACACATGTCTCTGTGACTCTGCTCTGAATATCTCCAAGACAAGCCCCAGATCGGATCTTTCTAGATAAAGGAAATGACCTAAAGCATCTCTCAGGGGGTACCAGGAGACTGTGGCACCAGCATCTATGGAAAGTGCCAAGCAGGAGATTTAATCAGTACCAGGAAAGCTGTGATGCCAGCTGAGAAGTTAAGTATCAATGTAAAAGAAAACCTAGCCCAGTATTGTCTGCCTCCCTTTTTTCTTCTGAGGGTACAGCCCTGGCGACCACTTGCTTTCTGTACCTGGTTTCTCTTCTTTAACTGCCGGCTTTTTCTCCAGAATTTTTCTCTTTTGTCCCCTTGAGATTTTTTTTTTCTTTCTCTACCATTAGTTTCTTTGCAATGTTTCTGTTTGTTTCTGGCTTTGCCTCTCTTCTCCTGTCTTGCTTTATCTGCTTTCCCTTAACTACAGGCTGCTTGTCATCCCAGCTTTTTGGGTATTTCTGTCTCCCTTTTTCCCTCGGGAGTCTGAAATCAAAGTCCTACACCCCTTCCCCAAGGCATCTGCTATTTGGGGAGCTGAAGTGTCACCCTGTGTCCAGGCAGCCTGACAGCTCTGCAAAATCTTGTCACCTTTGGAATTCTCCCGCGGTGAGGGACACCTTACTTTCCTTTCTGACAGCATGTGAAAAAAATGATTAATAAATAAATCTCCTTCAAGATGAAGAGCTTTTAGCGCCATTCCAGCAGATAAAATGTAATAGCTTCCTTCCATCCTGCGCCAGGCTAGCCGCAGCATTGTGACAGGGATGTCGGAGCGAGGGGGTAACTACCTCTTGCTGTTTCGGAAACCTTAACCTGATCAGTATGTAGATGAAACGAAGCTTTTCCCGTGCCTGCTGGTTTATAAAGTTCAGACTTTTATCCTATGAAATACTACATTAGAAAGGCAGCAGTCCTTTGAAGTGCTTTACTCTGCCTCGTCGTGGCTGCTTCGCGTTCTCTATAACACACCGTTCTGTTTCTCCTCGCACTTTGGTTTGGCTCAAACACGGTTTTATTGATGGGCGAGTAAAACAACGTTCATTTTCCAGGGTAAAAGCAACTCGCCATTGGCATAGCAAAAGAGGAAATTATGCTACAACTAGTAAGCATCGAACGTGTTTTTCCAGGGCTCATCTATAATTCTATTAATTCACATTTATCCGACAGTTCAATTATTCTTGCATTCTACAGTTCAATCATTCTTTCCTTCTATAACTTGGCACAAAAGTCTTGTATGCTACAAAGGATGTCGTACCTGGCAAAGCTCGTTACTGACGCATTTCAGTGTAATTTAATTGTTTCCAATTTCCAAATAGACATCATCTTGTTAAATGCACAGACAGAAACTCGCACTTACCGTGCCCGTGGCAAACAAGCACTTCCTCGATCAGCTCCTGCCCAGGCGTCACCTTCCCCTGTTGCGACCACAACTTCTCCTTCTCTACAGCTCTTCTGTCAGCCCCGCCGGGTCCGTCCTGCTTTCGGTGCCTGGCAGGAGCTGGGACAGTGCCGAGCAGGGAGGACACTCTGGGCTCTCCCCCAGCTCCTCTGCCAGCTGGGGAGGTGCAATCTGCTCTTTATATACCTGTGCTCCCTCAGGAGTCCTGTGGGCTTCCACGCGTCAGAGAATCAATTATCTGCCTGAATTTCAAAGCCTGCGTTTAGCATCCTCTTTTTTTGTGTGTGTGTGCAAGGACGCAGGCAGGGAGGTTGCGGGGAGATGGTTATGCCTGTAGTCAAGGGTCATTTGCATGCTTTCTCTTCATCATTCAAAGAGTGAAAAGCAAATAATAACAACAATAATCTGGTGCAGTGAACGACAAATTTGCTTTGCAAGGTAAACTTCTCTTTCCCTTTGCAATCACATTTTTTTTCCTCCTGCTCCATAATGAGAGAGAGTTAACCATTAATACTGCCTCATGCTGCCTGCTCCGGAGGGTTTATCTTTTTGCTATCTTCTTTTTCTTTGATTATCAGCCTTTTCCTCCTTCTCCTTTGTTCCTCACACCTGCTAGCACTAGCGGGGCAGTTCATGCTCCAGTCCCTTGCAAACATCCCAGCTTCCCAGGAAGCACACGAAGCAGCTGGGGAGCTCTGCTCCCTTCGTGTGCTCTGGAGAAAGGCAAAGGGTCTTCCCTGGGCTGCTGTGTGTGCCAGTGGCTGTTTGCATTCCTGGAACAAGGTTTGTGAAAGCCCCATTAAAAAGAACATGTAGCCTTGGTGCCAGGGAGACCAGGACAGTTCAGAGGAGTTAAAAATGAGGTGCCAGCATGAGCCCCACCTGCCACATTTTTGTGTTGACTTCATAATGCCCTGAACTGATGGGGACCCAGACCTTCCTGTCTTGGGGCTTGTGCGACTGGATGCAGCCAAGAACTTTCAGCAGGTGAGATGACTCATGTCTGCCTGCTGCCGAATACCTGCACCTTGCACTGGAGCGCTCATGGCAGCTGCAGGTGGCACAGATGGATTGTAGGGAAGGACAGTGCGCCTGGCGAACATGTGGGTGCCTGTGTGTGCAGGGGGACAGCAGCATTTGGCACTGCTCTGACTCTGCCGCTGCCCCTTCGCTGGGATATCAGCGCTGTGATTACAGCTCACTTCTTAGTGAGGCAATACCCTCCTCCCAAACCATGGGCTCCAAGTGAGCAGGAACCCAGCGGTCAGAAAGGCCTGAGTGAGCTCCACACAGCAAATGACTCTGGTGTTAAATAACAGTTCTTCTGTACCTGAACAGATGTGCACCGACACCCTCGGGCTCTCCCTGCTTTGAGTACTCCAACGGCTCATGTTCCCTTTAGTATCAAATCAGGACCAGTCCATTTTGCAAAGAGATGATTAAAGAGGATTGAATGGACCAAAGCAGGAGTTTGAGCTGACCTTGAACTGCGCAGCTGACCAGAGCCCTTCTAGTGGCATCTGGAAAGAGAATGGCAATGCAGAGAGAAGCAAGAACCGCTGCCTTCCTCCAGCTGTAAAAAGAAATGGCACCAGCCTGTTAATGAGGGGAGGATCTGCCGTGCAGGTTGGGCAAGTATATCAGTTGTACCACCTAATCATGAACACCGGAGAGCAGGAATTCTGGGCAGCACAGAGCAGGTTTTCTCAAAATCCCTGTGCTGGTGCACGCAGCTGTGCTCTGTCCCTGCAAACCGGGAAGGGATTTTTGTTTGCTTTTTTTGAAACAATCTGTTCGTGTTCCCTCGTGTGTGAGGCTGGTTGCACCAATTTTTCAGCATGACTTATTTTTCTTCCAGTGTCTTGATGCTACTCTGGCAGTGCAGATGAAACAGAGCGTGTTGTTAAAGCAGGAGAGAGCCAGCGCTGCTTCAAGGTGTTGCCCTGTAGCACGGTTCTGAGCCTAACTCTCTCCTTACACGGAGCTGCTGTAAAGTACCACGCAACATTGCGCAGATCAAGGAGAATCAGTCTCTAATTGGCTTGTTTATTGCTGCCTGCTGCCCAGCGTGGATGAGGAGGGCTGTGAGCTGCGTTCCTATCTCAAGCGAGCTGCTTTCAGAGAAGGCTGTGTAAAGCTCCATCGTCCTCGGGGTTTCCTTGCGCTGCCTGGGTTGGGTTCCTGTCGTGCACGGCTGGACCCAGCAAGACTCGCAGAACAATGAGCTCTCTTCATGAGTTCAGATCAAACTGCGAGAGGCAGCAGAGATTTCGAAAACCCTTCCAGGCTCTGCTGGGTGTATCCAGCTTAGGAGTTCTGAAATAGTATAAAGGGAGCAGCTTTTCTGTCCCCAGCATTTCCTGTCCCAGCTTTAGACAAAAACCTTCGTGTCTTCCCAGGACCTCCAAAGGTCATCTGGGGAGCATTTCCACTGGTTTTCTGGAGCTTTCCCTCTGGCTAGCGAGGCTACTGCTGCAGCAGGAATGGCTGTTGATCCCCACTGCTGCTGCCGTTCGACCTCTGCTTGAGTCCCACGATGGCTGCTCTGGCTGCTGACATTTCTGGGTGAAGATACTACAGGCTCCGATAGGATCCAGGGTTGTTTGGAGCCGGTTTTGCACCCATCCCTGTTGCAGTATATCTTTGAGCTGGCAATGATGGTCTTTGTTCTCCTGGTCATTTTTTTTAGCAGAGTAGTCATGCAGGTAGAGCTGGTACCCACTGGATGTGCAGGAGGGCAGCTCTGGCTGCAGTTCACAGCCTGAGAGCTGCTCAGTGCCTGTCAGGGGTGTCCCAAATCTAAACATAGTAGCTGTGTGACAGCATTCCTCACGGGAACTTCATTTTAGGAGTAGTATAAATAATAATTTGGCCAACAGATGACCAGCTTGCTTTGCAAAATGAACAGGTTTTTCTCTTTAGAATATATCTTGGTTTGTCCCTAGAACCTTCCCAGTTTTTCCCCACCTCTCCTCCCTACTGCAGCTCATGTTGTCGGCATCCACCAGCTCCCAAAACAGGGGTGTGTTTTACTTATTACCTCCCACAGGTCATCCCTTCAGGCTAGCAGCTCACTGTAGGTAACTGTCTGTTTGTCCTCTAAACCCACGCCTACAGCAGCGCAAGCGCAGTGGAGTCTACAGCCAGGTACGAGCTGCCATGGGCACCTCCTGCAGCTGGAACTGCTGGATTTTGGAGCCACATCCCTGCAGACCTAACCTCCCTAGGGACCTTGGCTAGTTTTATTTCAGTGCCAATCCTTCGCTGACAAAGGACACAGTGTTAGGATGCTGCAGCAATTTCCCAGGTATTGATTTCCTCTTAGCTTTACCTCCTCCGGTTTCCATGCCATGATTTAAAAAATTGCCTCTGTCTATTCCAGGTGCACAACACAGAGCTTCAGCTAAGCCGAGCAGCGTATGAAATGGTCCTGCTCACCTTGTGAGGTTGAAACTAATGACAGTAAGAAGTAACTCATCAAATGGCAAAAAAAAACATCCCGTGTTCTCAGCTGGGAAAAGATTTTCAACAGACGGTGGTTCGTGGTGCCCAGTTTCTCCAGTCCCCACCACTCCTGAGAGTCCTGCACACGACTCTCCTCTCTGATTTTCTTTAACTGAAGAGATGTAGTGGTGACGAACCCTAATGGTAAATTAAATAGAAATATCTAAGATTAGAAGTTACGTTTTGCCTGGGTTTGACATCCAAGAGGCGGGATGGGACACATTTTGGTTCAAATGTCTCATCCCAAGTGACCAAACTAAGGCATGTTATAAGTAAGTTGATCATCAGTCATTTAATTACATTGTCCATTACTGGTGCGTACACGGCAATTCCATTCCTCTTTTTTTTTTTCCCCCGAAAATTGTTTCTGTGAAAGGCAAGCAAATGAAAATAAGAGAGAGAAGATCTGGCCCATGTTGGCATTTTCTTCTAAGGAAGAAGCTGAGGACCCAAACCTTAAACCCAGCAGCTGTGGTGAGACTTGCCATTAGGAAACCACATGAGACGTGGTTTCTCCACCTTGGAAGGATAAAGTGCTGGGCTTTAGATCTTCAGATCCTCCAGACTCAATCATTTGAACATCAATAGATTTCTTGCAGAGAGTTTTCCCTTGAGGAGTTCAGAATACAAACATTTATCAAAATAATCTCGAGGAGTCCCTCTGATAGGAGCACAGTTTGCGCTGTGAGAATGAGTCTGAAGCAAGGGATCAGATTAAAACCAGACAAAATAAATCAGGAATTCAAAATGGGCAAGAAGCGCTAGCAGGAAGGACTGTCTCAGGGAGTTAAAAGCCTGCCTGAAAAGCCTACTTAATCTTCAAACATTAAGGTATTGCTGAGACTACACTAGAACAAATGGCACCAGCCTTGGAGATGTGTATCTGTCGGGAGGTTGATGAGCTCTGCAGGTGAGAGCCATTTATAGAGCCCGGACCTATCTGGCTCTGTTCATTTCCTAGCAGAGCTGCTGGGGCTATTCAGCATCACCCAAGTGAACTGCCAAGAGCTTCAGCCAGATGTCAGCATGTTATGCTCCATGGAGGCTCCCAAGTTGCTAGTTCCTGCATTTCTGGCTCTCTAAATACCATCTCCTTCGTCTTCCAGCCATGGCAGACAGAGCTCGGATGCCAGTAGTGAATCTCCGTAATTAGGGAGTTTGTCTTTGGTCTCACCACTCTCATTTTGGTTTGGAAAGGAGCCGTGTTCAAAAGGTTACAGAGCACGCTACAGCCAGAACCAATGGGCAGGGCTTCAGTCCTAACGCTGCCACCAACCCGCAGTGACCAGACTTGTGACCGTCCCTCAGCACCACATCTCCACAGCTTTGAAACTCCTCCAGGGATCATGAGGACTCCACCCCTGCCCTGGGCAGCCTGGGCCAGCCCTTGATGACTCCTGTGGGGAAGAAATTGTTCCTCAGGTCCAACCTAAACCGACCCTGGTGCAACTTGAGGCCGGTTCCTCTTGTCCTGTCACTTCTTCCCTGGGAGCAGAGCCTGACACCTCTGGCTCCAAGCTCCTGTCAGGGAGTTGTGGAGAGCCAGAAGGTCTCCCCTGAGCCTCCTTTGCTCCAGGCTCAACACCCCCAGGTCCCTCGGCCGCTCCACCCCAGACTCCTGCTCTAGATCCTTCCCCAGCTCCGTTGCCCTTCTCTGGACACGCTCCAGCCCCTCCAGGTCCTGCTGGGAGTGAGGGGCCGAAACCTAAACCCAGGATCCGAGGAGTGGCCTCCCCAGTGCTCAGCACAGAGGAACGGCCCCTGCCCTGGTCCTGCTGACACAAACCCACTCATCTCATAGGCTTTGGAAAAATCTTCCTTCCCTTTTTTAATAAATAGTTTCCTTTTTTAGCATTCCAGAATCAGCTGAAGGGCGGGGGTGGGTGCGGTGCTGGCAAGAGGCCCAGCAGCCAGCGCGGGCCGATGGCAACGACTGCTTGATGTTCAAAGGCTGAGAGTGTCGGTGCAGAGCTGGGCATGGCTGGAAACGCGTCTGATGGTCTCAGGGGTGGGATGGCGGCAGAGGGAATGGGCTGGAGCTCTAGAAAAGCTGCACATTTCACCTGCCTGGTTCTACTTAGAACAAGTAGTGCCCTTTCTGCTGGGGGAGAGGAGCAGAGGGAAGAACACGCGCAGGATCGGCTGCAATCTGAGTGTGTGTTCTCCCCTTCACCTGCAAACTTCAAACTGCAAGGATCAGAGCCCGTGAGAAGATGCGTGTGGACACCAGCACGACCAGATTCAGTGTACGGGTAGCACTGGGAAGTTTAACGTGGCTATATAATCCACACTGCCAGGATCTCTCCTGGCATTCACCATTATTTCTCCTTCCTCAGTGTTTTTGTGTCCTAAACAGCCAGTGCTTGGGAGCTGAGCTCAGGTTTTCTCCCATTCCCAGCACAGACGCTCACCAGTGGCAGCGAACGCTCCAGCAATAACTTGAGAGTCATTTTTTTCTTAGGATTTTTATGCTATAAGAATTTCTTTGTGCAAGTGCCTCTGGCCTCGGCAACTCGCAGCTGGGCATGTTCTCCAGTTGTCTGCGAAGTCTTTTGCGCCAAGAAAGATGAAAGGCTTTTTAATCCAATTGCGCGAAACCTTTGAAACTGTTTTTCATTAGTACCCATTTAATTCAAATGCTCGGTAACGGCGTAGGAAATCCTTTTATTACGAATGCCATAGCTTGCTCCCTCAGTAGATAAGTAACCGATTAGGTTCTCCCCGTAGTATTTCAGCTCTCTGGTACTAAAGCTCTGCAGCAAAACTAACCTGGTGCTGCTGAGAGTTTCGGCTTAGAAAAAGGGCAAAACAAATCAGATTCTTTAAATACCACAAAGGAGCAAACCCGAGCACAAGGCACTTCCCCTTTGGAGATCGTTTTAGAGAGATATCTCTGTTTCAGAGATGGACGCTGAAATGGGACATGAATGATAAAGAGCAGTGCGAGAAACGCACACGGCTTGGTGGTTGCAGCCAGAGCACTTTAAGGGAGCAGATCAGACCCTCGTGCTAAAGTGAAGCTCGCCAGGACTGACAATAATGACTGACAAAGTCAATAATGACAGAAAAAGAGGGAATGGCCTGAAGCTCCACAGGGGGAGGTTTAGGCTGTACATTAGAAAGAATTTTTTCTCTGCAAGAGTTGTCCAGCATTAGCACAGGCTGCCCAGGGAGGGGGGCGAGTTGCCATCCCTTGAGGTGTTTAAAGGGCGGACAGATGAGGTGCTTAGGGATACGTCTTAGGGGTGATAAAAATCCGAGTTAAAGGTTGGACTCGATGATCTTGTAGGTCTATTCCAACCTAGGTGATACTGTGACAGGCCGTGCTGCTGATGGGGGGAATTAAACCGCTCGCTCTGATGTGGGGCCCGAGCACTTCAGTAGCGGCCTGGGGTGCTCCGCTGCCCGGGCCCGGCCATGAGGCCTGAGGGGGCCTTTCGGGTGGAGCCCGGCGGCGGAGCCCTCCTGGCGGCAGAGCCCTCCCAGCACCGGCCCCGGGGCCCCCGGGCCGCCATTAGGCCACCCTTAGCAACACGGCGCGGAGGGCGGTTGCTAGGGGCGGTTGCTGGNTCTCAGTACGGGGGGGGTCTCGGTACAGGGGGTGTCTCGGTGCAGAGCGGGTCTCGGTACGGGGGCGCTGCTCCGGCTGCCTCAGCCAGGCCTGGCCCCCGTGTTAGCGGGAGGGGCGCTCGGAGCGGCTCTGCACACACAAATCCTCCCGAAGCCCCCCGTGAACCGGCCTCTCTCTGTCCCAGCACCCGCTCAGGTGTTCCAGCAACCCAGAGCTGGCTTTGCCTCACTGTTTTACGGCAGCTTTAGTGTTCCGCACTGATACTGCTCTTCATTTCCTCCCCAAAAGCAAGCTGGTATGTATTACTCGATGGGCTGTTGTGGCTTTGTCCTGGGCTGGTTGTTTCTATAGCGCTGGGCCTTGAGAATGGCAGCTGGAAAACACAGGGCAGCGAAGAGGAAGGTTTGAGTCTGTGCTGGCTCTGTTGAGGTGGCTGGTTTGTGGCCCCGGGCCTGCGAACATGCAGTTATTTATTACAGAGCCTGATCCTACACCCAGGGAAGGCAGCTGCATCAGCTCCCAGTGGTGTCACTCAGCCTGCTGCCTGTGGGGAGAGCAGATGAGTGAGCTGGAGCAGGGGAACCTTCCTCTGGGGGTCTGAAATAGGAATAACGATCTTTAAATGCAGTTTAAGAACAATTACTCTTAGTGTAGCCGTGTTAATAGGCGAGGCGGTCTGAGGAGAAAAGGTGTTTGATAAGGTGTGAAGAGGAGATGTTAGCCGAGGGAGAGGTGGTGGAACTCTGAGCTTCTCGGGAGCAGGGAGGGAGACTCCATTATCATCCTGGGACCTGCTGGGTTGGTGCGAGGCAGAGTGTGAGAAGGCAGCGCACGGTGAGAAAACTCACTTTGCAAGTCTTGCTGTCAGTGTGGATGACGCCGTGTCCGCCACTGAGCCCTGATCCCCCGGTGTGCGGCGTCGGCCTGCACTCGCTGTAAGGTTCAGCCTCCTGGCCTGCGCAGGTTTGGGCACTGTGTCAACCACAGGACATGTTTAAGGCAGCAAAGACTTTTGCTAACGTTAGTTCGGCTTCACTGACAGCGCGAAAACAAATGGTCGAAAAGTGGATGGGCTGCTGTGGCCGCTGGGCAAGCAAAGATGCTCCGCTGTGGTGAGCTGGAGTGTGAGGGCAGGTCCTGGGTCTTCTCTGAGCACATTTTGTGAGGTAGAGCTTAAAATGATAGCAGCAGCCTGCGGGAGTCTCCTTCTCTCGAGATGTTTGAACCCCGCCTGGACGAGTTCCTGTGGGACTTGCTCTGGGGGATCCTGCTCCGGCAATGGGGGGGATTGGACTGGATGAGCTTTCAGGGTCCCTTCCAACCCCGAACATTCTGTGATTCTGTGAGGGCTCTGGGTGCTGGTCACGTCACCCAGGACCTAACAGAAGATTGCTGCTGAAACTCTCAGGGGAGGTGAAATAGAAAAAGGGGAAAGGAAGGGAGATGTGCGGCAGACGAGGATGGGGAGATTTTGTTTTCATGTATCGGTTTCCTTTTCTGGTTTATTTTTGTGTTGTGTTTGAAGTGTATGAATCAGGATTGGCCGCGGGGGTTCATCCTGAGAGAACGCCGGGTGAGGAATGGAGCAGCGTCCCTCCTGCCCCGTGTGAGGAGGGGGGCGGGCGAGAGGAACCTTTTCAAAAGACATCCCGGTAAAGTCAAGACAAAATGCAGCTCAGGAGTGAAATTTCCTGTGATCCTGTTTCTTGCTGAGGAATGGCTGCTGTAGCAAAGTGTGAGAGAGTGTTTTAGAAGTTAAAAGCAGTGAGAGATGAGCCACGTTTGTGTGTGGTTTGTTGGCCCCGTTGTGTGTCCGGCGCAGCCTCAGGGTCTGTGTTGGGACTTGCTGAGCACGGGTGGCCCAGTGTGAGTTCTGCCTTCATGTTCAGGTCCTGTGCAGGCCTCGCTTACGGAATTGTAATAGGAATTTGAAACATTTTCTTTTATTTAAATACATCCCTGGAAGGGAGCGCGAGAGGTTATCTCTTCTCATCTCTTGATTCGAAGGCAGGGTTCCTTATACTAGAGGGAATGGCTGCAGGCTGCACGAGGGCAGGTTTGGGCTGGATATTAGGAAACATCAGAACAGGCTGCCCAGCGCAGTGGTGGGGTTGCCATTCCTAGAGGTATTTAAATGGTGTGTGGACCTGGTGTTCAGGGACATGGTTTAGTGGCGAGCTTGCAGTGTTGGGTTGGAGGTTGGGCTAGATGATCTCAAAGGTCCCTTCCAACAAAAGAGCTTCTGTGATTCCATGATTCTTCCGTGTTACTCCCACCCCATCCCAGGCAAGCACTGGTCTGATCTGCTCTGCTCTTCTGAGTCACCAGGAATGGAGATTCCACTGTCTCTGTATTCCAGTGGCTGGTGGTATTCCAGTGGCTGGTGGTCTGTGCAGCTGTCTTTTAAAACTCAAATAATATCCTGTACTTGAGCTGAATTAAAACAAAATAATTATTTTTGTTGTTTACATACCGCTCCTTCTAGTGTGCTCCTAAGTGACATTTGCCTCTCACGCGGCAGCACTGAGTTATTGACTGATTCTCGAGTTTATCAACTCTGTCTTTACTCAGGTTATGCTCTAAGCCGACCAGCTTTCTGAACATCTATGGACTGTAGAAATCTCCTCCTTGCCTGAGAAATAAGGAGCCTGCTCGGGAGATAATTTCTAGGGGGCAGCGTGCGTGGGACACAATCCCACAGCCAGGCTCCAGCAGTACAGAGACCTGCAGGCAGCAGTAAGCGATGCTGATTCAATAAATACACCCTGGGATCATCCAGGTCAGGGAAACCGAGTCAGACAGTGATCACAACTGTGTCCTGATGGCATCTCACACTAATTGCACTCCCTGTGTGGGACTGTGTGTGGCACCCTCCAGCGACTGAGGCAGGAGAGCTCTGTGCTGCTGTGGAAAGCCATTAGTCATTCAGGGAATGAATTGGCAGCTCCATTAGCAACAGATAAAGGGATGAGGAGAGGATGGGCTGGTGGCTGAGAAACTGGGAGATCAGTATCGAATTCTGCCACAAACTACCTGTGTGAGCATTGCTGGGTACACGGGGCTTGGTGGAACCAGCCCCTAAAGCCACGCTGAACTTGAAACACTCATCCCATCCCTGTGTCTCCAGCAGATCTGCCTCCGGTGGGTTCATTTAAGCAGTGGTGGGGTTTGTGCACCATCCAGACCAGCAAGGCTGTGACTGCGTATAGAGGGTAAGTGAAAATGGGTAATAATCACCTTCATGCATGATCCACTACAGGGAGAAGTGTATTCTTGCTTATTAAGCTTTTCCTTAGTTGTTTAATGAATATTGTTGGTGTTTTGTTTCCCTTCCCCTCACCTGCACACAGACTAATGCTGCCATTTGAGGGCTGTTTTTGGAGGCAGATGGTAAAAGACCAGTATCCAAATCAAACGCAGCTTTCATTTCCCTCTTTCTTATTGGGTCTGTAGATCAAGGGTGTCTTCAAAAAACCTGCGTGAGGTATTCTGTCATTTTTTGATAATGGAAAGTGAATGCCAGAAAGCATGATGCAAATAATTGCGGCTGGTTTTTTTTTTCACCCCTTGTAGTAACCAGTCTTCCCAAGGGCGTTAGAGGAGAAGAGCGCACACACCATGGCTGCTGAGTTGGATTTCTCCCCACCTGAAATCCCCGAGCCCACATTCATGGAGAACGTGCTGCGCTATGGACTCTTCTTGGGAGCCATCTTCCAGCTGATCTGCGTGCTAGCAATAATCCTGCCCGTTTCCAAGTCCCAGAAGACAGTAAGCAGAGCTCTTCAATACTGATACAGATGGGCAGAGCCAGAGAAAATAGGATGGGAGGGAGCTTTGAGTAGCTAACAGAGACACAGCAGTTTGCCCCTGGGATTGATGAGAGTTTCATTGCTCCTGTCTTTCCTTCCTTCCAGCTTTTGTCTGGTGATTTAGTCCCAGATGAGAAAGTCAGGAACAAATACCTGAGCCGAGGTCTCGCTGAATACCAGTGAAAAATGTGACCTGCAGCACTGGCAAGGTGCTAAGTGCACAGGCTGTCCGTGATCCCAACCCCGTATTGTCATCCTGCTGCTGCTCTGCTCTGTTAACTGCCCGGCAGTGTCCCCTTTGCAGGACCTGCCTTTTGGGAAGTGACCTTGGGCTCTAGTTTGTGTGTGATGTTTGCAAATGAGATACAGATGAAGTTTCTTCCATAATCTAACGTGAGGGAGGCAGTTTTCAGTACTGACACCCAATCCCGTGCTGGCAAGTACAGGGTCCTTTGATGCTGTTAGTACAGGAGGTGGTTAAAGTGAGAGGCTGAGGTGATCTACAAGGCTTCAGTTCCTCTTGATTGGGTCACGGTGGGATGACCTGCATCTGCCTGGCTTCTCTGATGAAAGAACTCCGTGTGCCTGGTAACACCTGCGATGCTGGGGACAGGTATTTCAGTGCTCCTGCACATTTGGTGGCATGATACAGATCTTCACAGAGTCACAGAATGGTTTGGGTTTGAAAAGACCTTTAAAGTTCATCCAGTCCCAGCCCCCTGCAGGGAGCAGGGATGTGAACAACCAGAGCAGGTTGCACAGGGCCCCCAACAACCTCCCCTGCAATGGGGACAGGGATGGGGCAGTCACCACCTCTCCACATATGGGGTATTTTCAGTAACAAATCAGCGTAGGGAGTTTGGGTTTCAGGCTGTCTTTATTGCCACGTTTGCTGCCTCTTGTGCAGAGGAAGCATGGAAACGATCAGCCTCCCTGGGGAAGGGGATGCCCGAGGGTGAGGTGCAGTGTGAAAGACGCAGTTCATCACCCAACTCTTTCACCTCTAACTGCTGGTGCGATGGGAAGTTGTGTTGATGTGCAGGATTCGTGCTGCTGCCCTGGCACGAGCACATGCTCCCTGCTTCTGGGCCTGCTGCAGGAGCTGCGCTTCCACAATACAGCAGCACTGTGGGTCTTGCACTGTTATTCTGTGGCCACCAGCACCCTCCTTTCAGAGTCCATGGTTTCCCCTGATCAATTTCTGAGAAACACTGAGTAGCCTGATTCTTGAAGAGAGCTTGAGTTTGAAGCGGGAAAGTGAAGACCAGGCCCCCAGTTAAAATGATAAAGCTCAAGGACCTGTTCCTGTTTAAGTTTGCAAGCAAGCTTTGATGTTTGCATGCTCTGCTCTTTATTTTCTCCGTGTGTACTGGGTCCTCTTGATTTACTGTCCGTATGACGCATTAACAGGACCGTAAACACCAGAGGCTGCCCCTCCAGATCTTGGGACTGATGCTTGAGTCTAGGTAGGATATTGAGGAGCTTCTCTGTCTTGGAGGCTTCAGGCTTTGAAGTCTACCTTGGTTTGAACATTAGAAGGCAGCAGTGTTCACTTTACGGCAGCAGCCCTCTGCATCCCTAAGTAATAACTGCGTGTTGCTCCATTTCTCCAGAGCCTGCCAGCTCCCTGTGTGCCGATTACAGCCTTTGGAAAGCCAGCCAAGCCTCCTTCCTTGGAAAGCCACACAGATGTGAACTGTAATAGCCCAGTAACTTGAGAGACGTTTGAACTGAGCTCCTTGATTAAAAGGATACTGTCAGATGCTCGCCTCCCCCTCCATTATCTGGAGCGCTGCCTTGGAAGCTTGAAACTAGCACGTCTTGCTCAGCCATTTCTCTGTGTGTCCTTTTCCAGTTGGCACGCTCTGACTGATGGAAACCAAGATGCTAAAGCAATATTTATACTCAAATGGGTTTAATGAAAGGAGGCAATCTGCATGTGTGCGCTTTCTCAGATGAGACTGGCGCGGTTCCCTTGTGTTTTTACGAGATAACTAGACTTTATTTCCCATGGCTGAAATATTATCTGTCATCTCCCCTGAAGGAAGCGAGCCGCATATCTGAGCATTCCCTGTTAGTCCAGGTGAAGGAAGCTTTGCCTGCAAGTCCCTCCCTAGATTTTGGGCTGGGTTTAGAGGCTCTGAACTTGACATTCTTACTACTGGTTTGGGGAATGCTTCTTTTTTTTTTTTTTTGGTCTTGCACATGATGATGATTAAGATTTGGCAGAAATACCTGCTGAGTGTTTCCGTGCACGCTGGTGATTATATGGTGCCTTCTCATGGTCCTAATTTGAATAGTTTTCATTAAGTGTTGATTTTCTTCTTGCCTTTAAAGTTGGTTTTGTTTTTCTTCTCCAGAGCCTGTTTTAGACACTTAAGCTTTTAACGGCTTCTCTGGTAACAAGCTGTTTCTGTGCATAAACTCACACTCATCAAAGAGCACAGGCGGAAGAAGCAGGGATGGTGCTGCTGGAGTCTCATTAGATGTGAACTCAGTTTGCTCTAGATGTTTTCCAACAGAGACACCCAACACTTGCTTCCTTTGGCTTTTACTCAAATTCCCAAAGTGAGCTGTCAGCAAATGGTAAAAAAACACAACCAAAAAAAAAGACATTTCTGACTGTTTCTTAATTGATTCTTGTAGGACTCGGACAGTTTCGAGCCTAAGAATTCAGAGACAGTGAAGAAGCCAAAGGCAACTGCTCCACAGATAAGCAAGAAACCCAAGAAGGAGACCAAAAAGAAACGATAAAGGCGTGACCAATGAGCCTCGAAAGACAAAATACATCTAACCATGCTTCCTTGGAGATGACATCAAAGGCACCTAACTATCGTAAATGGTTTTCTGGCATTGCCATGCTTCACCTTTGAGGGACAGGGGAGAAAGAACTTTCAAGAGTGGAGGGGGTGGGGTTCTGATGTAGGTTTCTTACATGCAAATAGGACTTCACGTGTCCAGGACTTCATTCGACATCAGCAATGTCAATCCCTGTTGAAGTGACAGAATTCTGTCATTTCTGATGGGTCGAGAGGCCTGTGGTCCTGAGTCCTCCACGCAGGCAAGGGTTTGTAGCGCAGTCCCTGAGGAAGGTGGAGCATGGGTTTGCTACTTTGGATACCGGTTTGTGTTGTATTTTTTGAAGGCAGAGGGATCAAATGGATCAAGGGCACCACACTACACGGCTTTGTATTCATCTCTGTTGTCATCTAGTCTGAAATACATAGCTGCGTTTTATGGCTTCATAATAACAGCGTCTTTGTCATATTCTTTAATTCTTTAGGTAATAACTCATCCGAGCCCAGACTGCTGCAGATGAAAGCTTTCATTTCCCCAGCGTCAGTACCTCTTTCTTATTCCCCACCCATGCACTTGCCGTTTCTGTTCCCACCCTTGAACGCAGGTACCTTTCGGGGTGTGGGGGCTGTGGTGGGCGCCATGGCCACTACAGGAATCAGGGAAGTTTGATTCTGGAAGGTGCAGAGTTTAATGCCTGATCTGATGGGCTGTTCTTGGAAACTTGAGAAGACCGTGTCCTGTGTGTCAGAGGAAATCCGCTCTGAGGCGGGAGTCTGGGAGCGTGGCAGTGTCCGCGTGTCAGTCCACCCCACCTGGCTGTACTCTCCGTGCACCCTCTGTTTGGGCAGCCGAGTCCTGACCGTGTGCTCCGTGTCAGCACAGCTGGAGTTGTTGCATTTGCCAGCTCCCTCCCAGCCTTACCTGCTGTAGTCGGCTGCGTCTCCTCTCCCCAAAGTTAAATGTGATCTCAGCCCGAGGAGATGCGGTGTTTGAAGATCCAAG
This sequence comes from Todus mexicanus, assembly GCA_013389965.1. NCBI lineage: Eukaryota > Metazoa > Chordata > Aves > Coraciiformes > Todidae > Todus > Todus mexicanus. Next base: position 43,821 of record WEIS01010896.1, read on the forward strand.
GGGTGTCAGGCTGGCTGTGCAGCACGGCTGTATGGCAGGAGACAGACACCCTGTTCCTTCAGGCTCTGGCTCTCCAGGCCCAGGGACAATCTAGAATTAGATTTAAATATGGCTAGACAGGACTGAAAAGAGATAGGTGGTGACGTAGCCACAGAGTCTCTGTGCTACGAGCTTCCTGATGCCAGCTCACATCTTGGTTTGTTTGATCACGAATGAGTCAATGGGAGGAGAACCTGCTCCTTCAGGCGCACCCAGGGTTCAGAGCGACTCTGAAGGAGAGGGTTCTCTCTGGCAGGCAGGGCCACGAGTCCCTGATCCTTTTTGCATACGTAGGCTCCCATCCTCAGTTCACAAGTGCCTCGTGAGCCCAGATGCAGGGGCAGGGTTGTGCTGTGTGTTCTTCAGCAGGAGTTGAACAACACGCTCAAAGAAGCCATTGGTGTTGAGCACGGCCGCGTTCTCTGCTCACTCTCGCTTTTGGTGGGTGAAGCAGACGGATCCCAGTACTGGTTTGATTCTAACCTCTCACTGCTTCCCTGCCCAGGCCCTCTGCTGCTCTGAACCACAACGCTGACGCCCAGTTGCTTAAAATCCAGCTTAAGAATTCTGCTTTAAATTCATCGTTTTCTTTTTTTCTTCTTTGAGCTACATAAAGGCAATACTGGGAGGACAGAACAAAGTATAGGAGACACAAACTCTCTAAAGTTGTGTTGAGTTCTCAGTACAAAGAAACGACCAAAATTTCCCACACAAATAACAACAATATTTTTTGTACGGTCCGGGCCAGTGTTCCTGCCTGTGATGTGCAGGGGAGGAAGGAGCGTGGCCACTGCCCCGATAGGTGCTGCAGATCACCGTGGCCGTTCTCAGCAATGAGGCTGGTGGTGGGTTTGTCTAACACCTCTGGCTCTCTCCAGGTTGCCTAGAGGGGGAGGTTAATGCTTTAAGGGAAGTGAAAGAGTAGCACATGTTCTACCTGAAATAAAGAAGCACTTCTACAGCTAAGAACCAGTTAGCAATGAGCCCTGTGTGGTGCTTACCTGGAAGAGCAGGCTGCTACACCAGCATCTACATCCAGCTATTTGCAGGCTGGCTTACTTGTTGTAGAAGTGAGGGATTAAGACAAATTTCCCAGTCTGTTCCTAACAGCTTGTTACCTATTTGAATGCTCTTGTTAGCGGATTGGAGATTACTGATATCCCATGTGTTGTAGTTTCTCTTGAAATGTGTCGTAAATACAATCAGAATCTTTGTTTCAAAAGAAATCTCTCTTTAAAGTTGTGCCGCCTCTTTCCATGCGTTCATTGTGAAAGCTGCCAGAACTCGCAGACTATAGGAACACAGGGACATAAATAACCTATTCATAAAAGCGATCCATTGAGGGAAAGCCTTTCAGATCCTTTAATCTGCGAGAAATTGCTTCGTTAATACTGTCAGGCACGTGTGCATCTCTAGCTGTTCGACTTGGAAGTAGCGAACTATCTCCCAGTGCAGCTTCACCTTCCTGGAAGGAAGGAGGAAACGGTGAGATGATGGAGTTAATTTGTGTCTCAGGAGACCTTTTGGCTCTGAGAACCCCCACGAAGGTAGCAATAATAAAGGCATCACTCGTTAATAATACAAGCAGGGGATTAGGGGGGGATTCAGCAGACTGGTAATAGGGATTTTCGGGAGCCCCTGGGTGTGTGATTGCAGCTCGAGGTGACGTGGCTGGAGCACGGAGCTGGCTGGTGGCTCTTCTCCGCTGTGGGAAGACCGGTGTGGTAGCCAAGCTCTGGCTCTTGGTTCCCTCACCAGAACACCCAAACAGAGAGGACTAGTGTGGCGCCTCCTTTAATCCCCAAGGACTTTTCTCCAGGCTGTTTTGTAATTAACATCCCAAAGGGAGCTGGAGACCTCATTAAGTCGCTGTTATTGAAGAGGTGGTTTTCAAAGGTCTGCCTCCAGATAGCAGCCAGCAGGCAGCACCTCCGTGAACAGCACCTTGCTCTGCCAGCCAGGGCCCAGGAGCTGGGCTCAGAGCTGCGTTTCCTCCGCTAACACTTGTCACAAAGCTCCCTTCCCTCCACGGGCCAAGCCTCAGCTCTGAAGAACATGGCTGGGAGTTGGGAATTCCTTGCTTTGGTTTGGATCCTGTCCAAGCAGCTCGTCCTCTCTGGTCACGCTCATCTCAAGAGCTGTGGCCGTGGCTGTCCCCTCCAGCTGTCCCACGCTCACAATGCATCCTTGTGCTCCGCCAGTGCAAGCGGCACAATCCCTTGAGACGGGCTAATAAGTAGCTCGTGACTGGAGTTCCAGTTCACACAGTTCAATTAAATCCCTGTTAATCTTGTTCAGACCTAATTTACTTTCATTCTCATACACATGCTTTTCTCTGCTTCATAGAGATTCTGGGGAGGTTCCCTCCTGACAGGAACCCAAGAGCCCGAGGCCATCTTTGCAGAGGACTGATCTGTGCAGAGCAGGGACCCTTGTCGAGTCAATAAGCTGAAATTATTTCCCAGCCTGTCAGGAAGAATGTGGAAATATTCCTTCAGTGCCTGGATTTCACGGGGGGGGGTCAGGGCTGGATGTAACAATGTTCAAGGAGGAAATCAGGAAGCTGTAGGAGGGGAGGACCGGCTCCATGTCTCCCTTTCCCAGGGCACTGCTGAGCTGTTCCCCTCTGTGTGCGAGTTTTTGGATGGCTGAGAGCTGGGGTGCTGGACTTCTCTCTCGGGAGCCTCTCTCACCCACTGATACTTCTATCAGGCGGAAGTTATTCACAGCCCGTGGCCTGCAGGGATCGAGATGACTGTATTGATTTAGTTGTTTGTTTATTAATCTCGTGAGGCATCAGAGACTGACTGCGGGGAGAAAATGGGATGATGAATGGAGAGTGCTGGAGTACAGAGCACGGCTGCTTGTTTGGTGAGGAGCTTGATTGCTGGTTTTAGCGCTGGGAAGGGACCTGACCCTTCTCTCTTCCTCACCAACCAGAAGGGATGGTTTGGCTGGGGAGCATTCCCTTTCTGTCTGGCAAGAGACATGGGCTGTAATCGATGTTTGCATTCCTTAAATTGGCAGTTACTCCAGGTCCAAGGTCCTGCTCTTCTCCTCTGGTGGTTTGTGGCTTTGAAGCAGTTGTTCGTGGGGGTGCTTTCTGATTCCCAGGCCAGTGTGCAGTAGCTGGTCTAAATGTCTTGTGTTTGGAGCTGGCAATTGCAGAGTGATGAACGCAGCTTCCCACCTTTCCCTTGAAATTCAGATGATTTTCTCGTTTCCTGTTGATTCTTCCCAATCTGTGGCTTTTCTGTCACCATAATTCACCCCCATGCCTCCTCTTGTTGCTTCCACCCTGTAGACTTGTGTCTGTTGCAATTCTTCTGTCCTTGCAGCCACATCTTACCTGCCAGTGACAGGCTATGGGTATCTCCTGCTGTTTCAAGGACTGGTACAAAGAAAGAACACACGGAGGAGCATCCAGGATAGAGGAAGGTGTCCCCTCGTAACCAGTCTGTCAGCACGTGTCTCTTCCCTGGTGAGCTCTTCATCCAGCAGGTGTAACTGCTGGGGAAAGGGCAGCTCTCTGCCTCGTGAGCCACAGGTACACCCAGGAAGCTGAGCTGTGCACATCACCCTACCGCTGAGCCACAAAAAGTTAAAACAGTCAACTATTACACTGCTGAGCTCCTCTGATAAGCGAGTGCTGTGGTGCTGTGCGTGCTTCACGCCACCTGTTCCGATCCTGCTCCTCCCCAGCGCTCACTGGGCTGCCTTGTGCAATCCCCAGCCTCCCGCAGAGCTCACTTCCCTCCTCCAGCTTCCCTGGCTCCATTCAGTGCCCGCAGGCCCCGCTGTGGCTTTGATGCTCCTCTCACTTGGCTTTGCTGGAGGCATGAGCAGCCACGCACGCAAGAAACCACAGCCCAGACGAGGACTGAGGACCGCAGCAACGCAAAGTGGGGCTTTGGAGCGGGGAGGCCGATAGATTCCTCTGTGGCTCGTGTCCAGCCACGCTGGCTGGTAGGTACAAGGTAAAGATGCTTTGGATCCCACCTTTGCTTTTTAAAAACATCTGTTGCCTGGCTGATGGCTCTTGTCGCACTTGGGCTCAGCTCCCAGACGGGGGATGCTGTGGGCAGACGGGGTTGAAGGGCTCTCACATGTTCCTGTCTTCAGATCTGGGCAAGGAGCAGTGCTGTGGACGGTCCTTGTTCCTTGCCAGAAGGCTGGCTGAGCCTCTGAGGTGCCGCCCCTGCCAGTGTCAAGTTCAGCCTGTTCCAGTTCATGCACTGGGGCCATGGAAGCCTCAAGACTGGCCTGAGACACCTCATTTTGCCCAGGCTGAGGCTACACCCCAGGTGTCCCTGGCTCCAAGGCTGGTTCCTACTGCCTTCCCTTCAGCCGCTGCTTCCGCAAAAGCCATTCCGAGCTTGTGGATTCACCTCGCCAGAAGCCAAAGTCCGGAGTACGACCGGCACCGGCGAGCTCTCGCGGGGCGAAGCCGCTCCCTGTGCTCGGGGAACGGGCTCCAGACGCTTCCTGCTGTTATTTGTGCGTCTGCTCCGGCAGCGCGGGCAGGAGCTGAGCTGGAGCCGTGCTGCGGGTGCAGGGCTCGAGGAATCGTGCCCCTCCAGCTCCCCAGGGGCAGCTCTTGTGCATCGGTGTGTGCTGGCTGGGCCCACTCCATAGTTGGACATGGGAGAGGGTCCCACAGCTCTGGTCCACACAGAGCAGGTACTCGTGATGCTGCAGCGGCTTCTTTGGGTGCCTGGAGCAGACGTCCCTAAGCGTCGGGCCTCTGCAGTGAAGGGAACTCCTAGGGGCAGTTTTTGGGAGAAGAGGAGAAGCTACGAGGCTTTGTGCTCCCTACCTCCCCCCTTCTTTAGCTTGCTTGAAACTGAGCACGGATCCAAAATCATATGGTTTACATTTTTCAGATTCAGACTCTGGCCTCTTCAGCCCATCCCTCACTCGCAGGACCAAGGCTGGATGATTAAGGGGAAACACCCTTGTGTCTGCTCCGGCTCTGCTCAGCGCAGCCAGGGGCTGGCCCGGAGGCTGCTTGAGCTCCTCTGCCGCCACAGCCCACAGAGCAGGGCCGCCCGGAGGTGGCTAGCAGAGCTTTGCACTAGCCAGCCGTCCCTCGGACACTCTGTTAGCAAAGCGAGACGGAGCCAGGGCTACAAATCTCAACTGGACGCGTTTCCGTGGGCTTTTCTGAGCTGCTCTTTTCTGTCGATGCCAAGAGTGGCCAAAAAGCAGGCTTTGCACTGCAGGGAAATGCTAGCTTTTTGCGTGCGGCTTTTCCGCTGAGCTGAGGCAAGAAGCAGAAAGTGTCGGATTTTTGCCCAAATGAGGAATTCCAAGGTTCCCAATTCAGATTGTATCGAAACGTCGTATTTTACCAGGCAGAAACCTGATGGGAAATGTTGTGCCTCTGTTGAACATGTGGCTAATTTCCTCTCTACCCCCCCCAGCTGCTGAACTTGCTGCCTCCTTATCAGACATTTGCACATCACCCAGGCAGTGGTTTCCCTGAGGTCCTTTGCCCCAGGGAATTTTGCAGTGACACTTCCTGGCTGGGGCTGTCTTGGTGCTGGGATCAAGGGCCCCTTTTGCAGGGTGGATTGTCACTACCCTGAGCGACACGATGGGCCCTGAGCTGTCCTGGTGACTTCTCAACCCTGTTTTATCCTACAGCCTGTGGGACGCTGGCGTTCGCTGCTCGGCTCCTGCAGCCCTGATGTTCAGTGTGGGAGAGAAAGGCCAGAATTAGCGTTTCTCCCATGAAATATTGCCAAATGGCTCGTGCTGCCGGAGTTATTCTGGTCAACCTCCCCTCCCCAGTAAGTCAGCTCGGAACTGCAGCTTCCCAAACGGGGCTGGCGGTGCCAAGCGTTTGCTATCACACACTCAACTATTTGAAGCTCAGTGGTTGTAAAATCTCAGGGCAGGAACCGCGGCTGCCTCAGCGTCTGCCCAGCATCTCAAACGCAACCTTTGGATTATTAATAGTAATAATTCGTGCAAATCTCTTTGGAGTTTGCGGTGAACAAAAAGGCAGCTAGCCTCGGGAACAGAAGCCGTTCGACAGAACTTAACGCTTGCCAAGGGCTTGCTTAAAAATAAATCTGGCTGGAGATGAATAGAGGTGTTGTTGTAAATCCGCGGCTACGCTGGAGAGGCCGGGACTCCAGTCAATTACGGGACCCTCTTAATTCGCAGGAAGGGTTCAGGAGCCCCGTGGAATGGTTTGTGCACACCCGGAGGGGAAGGAGCCTCAGACTGTCTCGCTCGGGAGGCGACGGCGCTCTGCCCGGAGTAACCCACCGCCTGCATTTTCCTGATGAAACGTCCGCAAAGGTCAGCGGGAAAGCACAGAAATACCTGAGCACATCTCGATTCCCTGTTAGAACATCACTTCCAGCACTAGTCAGCGCTCCTTTTTTAAATTTGAAAGTACCCTGGTTCTCAGGTTCTGTGACCTTCTTCTTCTCCCCCCGGGGTGGGTTTTATCAGTGCTATTTAAAAGCGAAGAGTAAGAGTCATCTCAAGAAAATAAGTTTCGGGGCTGAAATCCCTGGTTGGGTATTAAAAAAAAAAATAAAAAATGCGGATGAGACTGTTTAAAGGTAAATGCTTGGAGCGGGGCAGGAGGGGAGGAAAGGCAGGCGGCGGGGGGTGTCTCCCAGCCAAGCCAGGGACGCGCTGAGGTGTGCCGGGTTGCTTAAACTTAAACGGTCTGAAATCGCATTATCGCCAGCGCTGCGTGTTTAATGTCAGAGTCCTGTGAGGGCACATTCCTGAATCCGAGCCCGAAAGATAAGAGAGCTGGGTTTAGAGAGTATCTATTTGCCATTTTAAATTTGCCTGTTGGCATCTTCTTCGAAGAAGGGATCGTGTCACGGACTCGGTCCGGCACGTCAGTAGACGCGGAGCCTTTGGTGTTTGCCTTCCGGCGACAGGCCAGCACCGCCGGAGATGGCAACGACGATTGCAGGACGGGCTGTAGAGATGGAGCCGATTGCAAAAGAGGAAAACAAAATTCAAATATTTATAAGTCATAATTGCATCTTAGCTTTGGGTCTGGATCTAGTAGAGGCTGAGTCATCTCAACCAGCTCCCCCAGGGCTGGGGCCGGGTCCCCGCTCCCCTCCGGCAGCGGCTCCACACGCCTGTTCCGGGCCTTGGGAGCTCCTTGGGTTGGGACGGAGACGGGGAGTGTCGGCAGGCACAGCGAGGAGAAGGCCTGGGCGACGCCAGGCAGGGACGGGGAGCCCTCTTTGCCCTACAGTACAACCCAAATATTAACGTGTGAGCGAGCAAAGCGGAACCCGGCGGCTGCTGATTAATTCCTTAACCCCACGTTGGGCGTTAGGTCGAGGGATCCCACCCTTCCCCACGCCAGCCAAGGGGGTGGCTGTGAATTAACCCCCCCAAAAAGCCTCAGCACAGCCCGGGCTGTGGTTTGATGCCCCGGCAATGAGCAAAGCGGGGCTGCTACGCCCGTCCCAGCTGCTCGCCAGCACCAGCCGCCCCGTGGGTGCGCAGGGACCCCAGCCGCCCTCGCCCAGCCCGGGGAGGGAGCCAAGGGCAGGAGGGAAAGGCAGGAGGGAAAGGCAGGAGGGAAAGCATCAGGCCCTGCCTGGCTGTAGGGACCTTATCAGCGGGCGGCTCCTCCCAGGGAAGGGCCCCTCCGCGATGTGCTGGCCGGGGGTGATGGATCGGTGCGTGCGTGACTCCGTGTTCCTGGTGACTCATGGATTTGCTGGCCTTCGCCGCTGTCATGGGAAATATTTTTTTAATAACTCAAAAGAGCAAGGCAAAGGGGGGGGA